>UELU01141420.1:0-107372 GCA_900490025.1 Megastigmus dorsalis
TTACACACACACACTTACACACACACACACGCGCACACACACACACACACACACACACACACACACACACACACACAAAACATAATGCACAGATAAAATACAATATGTAACAAATCTAGTCAGTGGATCTCATCCATAAATCTCGTAATTATTCATAACTAGTATGTACTAATGTCGGAGTGTTCAAAAATTAATTTAGTCAAAATAATTTACTTAAGTATACACAAAAACAAACAAAAACACACAAAAACACACAAACACACATAGTCACCTACCTACACACATACACACATAAAAATGCATTTTATAATAACTGATATGCGTTCTAATAATTCACTACCGTACTAACCATAGTTACCAATTAGCGACACACAATTCTTTAATTTCACAGTTAATTTTGAATGTTCGATAGTTAAGTCAGTTAATAATAAATCACGTATCCATATCTTGCTAAATAGAAATCCAAAGATTTATATGACCAAAGAAATATATAAAAAATCTAGTCAATGAAACTCATGCCCAAACGTAAAAATAATCATAATAGTACCTATTAATATCGGAGTGTGCAAAAATTAATTTAGTCAAAATAAAACCAAAGATCCATCATCTCTAGTTACCTCTATAAACCAAAGATTTTCTCTACTATACACAAAAACGCACACGTACAAGCACGCGCGCACACACACACAGAAGGATAAAGGCTATGTACAACAAATCTAGTCAATCGAGCTCATGCCCAAACCTAGTATTAATGATAAGTAGTACCTATTAATATCGGAGTGTGCAAAAATTAATTTAGTCCAAATAAAACCAAAGATCCATCATCTCTCGTTACTTCTACCCTAAACCAAAGATTTCCTCTACAATACAAAAAAACACACGCATACACAAAGAAATTGCTATATATAACAAATCTAGTCAATGGAGCTCCCAAACCCAATAATACTTCATGGCTATGAATACGGATTAATATAAGTTTCTAATAATTTATCATCGTACTGCTTTACTGTAAGGTCATACGTTTGCAATCCGTGACTTTGGTTCACATCCTTTACTTTACTTCACCAATCGCGCAGTGTTCGAAAATAAATCTAGATCGTACGATTTGCACTTTATTAACTTATCCGTACCTTTTTTTAATGGTTCACATGCACACACACACGTACACACGTAGAGCAGTAAACACAATGGGAATTCCGCACTTTTTTTCCCGGAAAATCAATAATCAATACAGTCGAGAGCCGCGCGATGAACGTCGATAACCTACATTGGCGCACCAGCACGGAAACAGAAAAATCGTCACCCATACACCCACATGCATGCATACATACGGACATCGAAAAGAGATCAGTCTGAAAATAGAATACAACAGAAAAAAAAAAGTAGTCACAGTACAGATGGCCTGCATTTGAAGGGAGAGGGAGAGAGAGAGAGCGTTTCTCTCTCTCAACAGTCGCCCAATGCTCGGCGCGACTATGGGACTGGTGGCGGCGGCGGCAGAGGCGGCGGCGTCGTCGGTTTCCCGGAAACACGCTCGATCGATCTTCCTTATCGGGACGCGGAGAATCGGCCGTGAACCAGCGGCGGCGCACACTGTCTACTCTGCACCGCGTCGGCGCGAGACCAAGTATACATGTACATATAGATAGATATCGCTAAGCGAGACAGACAGAGAGAGAACCGCGACGATGTGGCTGCAAAGCGCATGCGAGGCCACCTACTGATAACTGCCATTGTTCCTGACTTTTTAGCCCGGTTTTCGGGCCGAATCCTAAGATGGACCCTTCTTCCCTATGTGCAAGTTTAATCGCCGTTCATTACTTTGATTTTGGTGCTACACGTCTTTCATGATCTGTTTTTCGGTTGCTAAATTCTCCCCTCCTCCTCATCGTCTGTGTGCACCAAATCATCCAGTTAAGATGAACTTTCGGATTCTAATTAAAACTTTTGGAAGTATCTCTTAATTGTGTCTCTCTTCCTCCTTGATTATCGGTTCCACTTTGTTCATTGGTTCTCGTCTCGGTTCATTTCCTCCTTTATCATAGGTGATCACGACACGTTTTAAAAATAAAAATGCATCATATCTCAGTCTTCATCTCGAGTTCTTTTTTCTCGATGCACTTCCTTTCCCCTCCACCGCATTTGTTGCACTCTGTCCTCTATTAAACGATTGTCTGATCAATTAGCAGAAATAGGACTTGTAAGTCTTGCACTACTAGGAAATCAGAGCTCAAACTCCTTTTGTCTCCTTTAGAAAAACACATTGTAGTTCAAGTTCGTCCGTACCTTGTTTTTATTTATCTTTCTGTATCAGCTACTATATAACACTTCCATTATATTATACGAGCGAGTGAAAATTTCGCAATGCCGCGTTCGGGGTATACGAGGCTGCGGAGAGCTGGGAAGCCTCGAGGTCACAAAAGCGCGCAAAGATTTCACGAGTGTGCAAAAGGGATCCTCATCTGCCTCTCGCTCTCTCCCTCTCTCCCTTTTATTCCCAATGTTACATTGCAACAGAGAACGATTGAGCAATGTGTACATGTCTGTCGCGTGACGAGAACGAGAGAAGGAGAGAGAGAGAGAGAGAGAGATAGAAATAATTCAGTGGGACTTCCCCCGTCGCGGGTAAATCATGATGGCGCTCGAGTCCCGAGATAACAATGACTTTGCTTCGCGCATTATTTCAGATATCCTATGTATATGCAGACGCTCAAATTACAGACCTCGTGGCTTTCTAGCGCCTTTTTACCGTGATGCGGAAAATCAAGATCCCTTGAGAGATAAATATCGACTCAGGCCGCGTAATCGTATAAAAAACTGTATTGTCCGTACCGTTGGCGTTATTGAACCGTAGCGCACGATAATCGTCATTAGTTATTAAGTCGTTTCTATATTTTGCTCCGTCTTTTATTTTGTGCACTAAAATTGTGAGCCGCACACTTGCGCTCTATTCTTGCACCGACATAAACTTGTCACTTTTTGTATTCTTGTCTGGGATTATCGAGCATCTGAAGTCCATAGATCCTTAAATAAATACCGATTCCGATTCCGATTCTGATTCTGATTCCGACGCTCATCCAGCAGCTCGAATCGATCGATAAAGAATCCTCGATTCTCATTGTCTGTACGTGCACAGGTAAGGCGAGAGCCTGTCTATAACGTTTCACCTCGATACGTTCTCTCGTGTTTCTTCCTCCGATAACAGCGCCGATACAATAAACTCTCTGCTCTCCTTATCTGCTCGAGACTCTCCGATACTCAACACCCGCGCTCTTCTATGTATATTATATATATGTATATTTTGTTTTTCTTCCCGCATAATACTTTCCTCTCGCGGCGTATACTGCGATCGCACATCGCGGTTTCCTCGAAGCCCTCGTATTCTTTCACCATGTATGTATATATATGTACGCGCTGAAAAGTGCCTCTTGGACGAGAAATCGGACGTCGGAAGAAGAGAGCGACCAAGCCGCAAACATCCGGCAAAGCTGGGATCGGATGCTGCTGCGGTTCGGTTCTCTCGCGCTTATATGCTCTCTACGTTCAGTTTCTCCTCTAACCTCGGTACGGAATGTTACATTAGCTCAAAGTCCCCTTTTGGTATACTCGAACATTATTATTTTAGTTTGCAAATTTATTGGCGTAATTATTATAAGGTAATACTCAGAGGTGCATTATAAGATACAAGCTATTGTGTTGAATGTGGATAATTAAAATCATTACAATTTATTATTATTGCATGGAGAGAAAGAATGACTTATGACATTATGCTTGTGTCAAATTATATTCAAGTCTATCTTTCTCTCGTTCATATATACTCATAGATAATTTTGTGTATGACTGAGGTCGATGGAAGATTCTATTTTTTTTTCTCACTTACAGTGACAGCCGAGACTGCACCTGATCAACGCGACGGCTACAACGAGAGTCAAACGGATGTTGCATCATCACCACTGGTAAGTGTCAAGCGTACGCCATTTGCCTTGAAAATTCACGCGACGATAAATCCGCGTGAGACTTGCACACACTTAACACACATACACGCGCTCGTTTTTCTTCTCGCAAAGCCAATCTTCCTGTAGATAAGACGACAATTTTTATATACTCTCATCTTGTCATAGGCAAAAAGCTTAGACTGCGCGATAATCAAAGGCACATTATCTCGAAGGAATGTGTTTTTAATCAATGCTATTAGGATTAAAAAATAAAGAAATATAATTCTCATCTGTTTGTTGGATTCGCGCTCGGTGTTCCACAGTTCCAAGAATTGCAATTTAAACAATTAAAAAGCATCGGTATATCGGATTTAATTAGATTAAAAAATTCAATCAAAGTTTTCCCATTCATTCGACGAACACTCGTCGATACCGAACCCACATATCCGGCTATCCATTACTGCTTTCTGCACGTCAACATAACCCGTAACTTTTTGAATTCTCAGGTTGACCAGCCGGAAGGTACCCACGCGTGCCCGGCTTGTCCTCTCGTACTCGCCACCTCCCGAGAACTGACCAATCATCTACGCGGCCACAACTCGCCCCGCAGCGCCACGGACGGCAGCGGCGAAGAAGACTACTCCTGCGGCGTCTGCCACAAGGTCCTTAGCTCAGCGAGCTCTCTGGATCGCCACGTGCTCGTCCACTCGGGCGAACGTCCCTTCAAGTGCAAACACTGCCAGATGGCATTCACCACCAACGGCAACATGAACAGGCACTTGAGAACCGCCCACAGGACGGTCTCGCCCAGCCACAGCTACACCGACTCCGAGGTCAGCAGCGACTTCGAGAAGCCGCGCGACTGCCGCCTCATTCAGGAGGAGTACAACAACAACGAGATCGCCAAGAGGACCTCGCCCGAGCTCATCGCCGAGGAGATGAGATCGAGGACGCCCTCGGAGCCCCTGATCGGCAAACGCAGACGGCTCGACTACGCGGACGAGGCCGACAGCCAGAAAAAACACAAGATCCTGCTGAGCAACGCGAGGACCGAGGTACACGGCAGCCACACGGAGTCGAGTCAGATAGGCCTCGGCTGCACCATCTGCGGCCGCGTCGACTTCCCCAACGCGGGCCTGCTCGAGGCCCACTTGGAGACCAGCCACAAGGACCTGTCCACCGAGTGCTACACCTGCCGACTCCCCTGCAAGACCATACAGGGCCTCAATCTCCATCGGCTGTTGAGCCACCCGCGCGACTTGCCGGCCACCTTCTACAGCAACAACAGCCACAACTCCGTGGTCGGGTTCGAGGACCTCACCTTCATCGACTTCTCCTCCGAGAAGTTCACCACGATCGCGAGGGCCGCTTGCGAGAAGTCCCTGCATCGGCCCGCGTCCGGCGAGACCTCCAAGTTCCAGTGCTCGAAATGCCTGCGAGCCTTTCCCTGCCGATCGGCCCTCGAGGCACACGAGACGGATTGCGGCTTGCTGCCGGTCGCCGATCACCGCATGACCAGCGATCAATCCGTCAGGGAGTACTTCTTCGCCGGCCTCGATCTGCAGAACAAGGCCGCTCTGGCCGAGGCCAAGGAGGGCAAGGATCTTGCCGACATCTCCAGCATACTGTCATTGACGTCCGGCCCGATAATGCAGGGAATGTCCAGATCGGACGCCAGCACCCCGGACAATTGCAAGATCAAGCAGAGCTTCGGCTCGTCCGGATCGTCCGGCACACCCTCCTCCGAGTATCACGAGGAGGAGACTCAGGACGCCTTCGCGGCCGAGTTCAGGAAGATGAAGCTGAAGGGCGAGTTCCCCTGCAGGCTGTGCAAAGCTATATACCCGAATTTGCGCGCGCTCAAGGGTCACAATCGGGCGCACACGAACGTCCCACCCGGTATGCCGTATCCTTGCAACATGTGCCCGTACAGTAGTACGGACAAGGCTACCCTGGTGAGACACTTGCGCTCGCACAACGGCGACAGACCCTACGAGTGCTCGATCTGCAATTATGCATTCACCACCAAGGCCAATTGCGAGAGACACGTGCGCAATAGGCACGGCAAATTGTCGAGGGAGGAGATCAAAACTGTACTGATCTATCATCCGAACGAGGACTCGACGAACGACAATCTTGGGCGTACCTCGCCTCGTGGACTGATGCGGGAGGAGGTTCGCAAGTCCCTCGTCTATCCGAACGAGCGCGAAGACCTTACACCGCAGCACATGCACTATCCAGGCGAGATCAGGCTCAAGGACGAGTCCAAGCTTCGTCAGCCCGGATATCCGGTCTCGCACATGTTCTCGGGCCCGTCTACGATGCAGCCCATGTCATTGACCAAATCTCAACATAGCATGAAGCACGTCGATGACGACCTCGATTCCAGGTCCTCGGAAGACAGCGTATCTCTAGTCATCAGCGAAACCAAAGCAGACCCACACCAAAGAATCCAAGCTAGCCCGATGGATCTGAAGAAGTCGAGCGCCAACGAATCGTCGTGCGTGCAAAGTGCAGCCGGCGAGGACGCGCCATTGGACCTGACAATGGATGTGTTGGACCTCAGCAAGAGGGCAGCCACGGTAGCTAATGCAGCCGCCGCAGCCGCCGCCGCCGCCGCCAACGCCGCCAACGCCGCCAACGCCGCCAACGCCGCTGCGGCAAATGAGAATAGGACGAGACACTTGAACGGCCACGCCGACAATCCCAACGGTAACAATCAAGATTTTTACGCCGCTAATCAAATGCTGCTGACGCAGGCACTTCTGAATTCTGGCCAAGTTGCCGCTCAGTCGTCACCGATCCAGGCATTCTACGCCAAGGCCATAATCTACCAAAATTTGGCATCGTTCGCTACGCCTAACATGCTCCAACCGTATGTTCAATCCATGTTCCCTCCCCTATACGATCAAAATTACGCGGTAAAGGACAAGCAGCAGAAAGAATTGGTACGCGGTCTTCAGACCAGCGGAGGAAGTCTTGTGGAGCCTTCTGCTCCAGGTTACGGTACTGGCTTTCTCCACGCCAGAGATCCCGTGGCAAGCAACACCGTCAACGATCAAAAAGCCGCTCTCAAGCCTTCGAAGCTCATGAGCAAAAGCATATCTCCGCGGGACAAATTGGAGAACTCGCCGTCCTCCAATTCCGTCAAGATGGTCATTAAGAACGGAGTGCTAATGCCGAAACAGAAGCAACGGCGCTACAGAACCGAGCGACCCTTTTCCTGCGAGCTTTGCTCAGCGAGGTTCACGCTAAGAAGCAATATGGAGAGGCATATCAAGCAACAACACCCCAAGTCCTGGAGTGCGCGAGCAAGAGGATCCCACTCGAACAGAGGCAGACCACCTGCCAGTGTTCGAGTGGCACCATCATTGCCACAAAATCTAGCCCAACCGGCGAATCACGCACCCTTAACTCACCATCAGTCCTATTCGAATATACTGCCTAAGCACAATCAGCCATCTACCTCGAGTTATAACAAGCATCCCATCTCTGATCATGTCAAATATGCAATTTTAGCACAACAATTGAAAGGTGGCAACAAGCAGGAAGAAGTCGAAAGCAACGAGGAACTTATAATTGATGAGGAGTCGGCAAACATAGAAAAAGAGGCTAGGGAAGTCGCAACTAGAGAGCCGACTGAGAGGACGCTGAGTCTTTTGAGAGGCAAGTTGGAAGCTCACATCGAATGTAAAACAACTGAAAACGTTCGTAAAGAGGACAGATCGATAGATGAATTGAAAAAGCACGTGAAACAGGAATCAAAATCCCATGACGAGACTAATCAAAACAAAGATGACGCTGGCGATTCCAATCAGGAAGAAATGCCCTTGAAACCGAAAGAGACTGTTATCAAAACGGAAGTGCAAGAAGAAAATAATGAAAACGAAGATTTGGCAAGTGTGTCAGAAATATTGGACAATGCCTCGCAAAACTATCAACAATTTCAATCACAGTACATGAGCGACGAAGAGGGTTTGGTCGCCTCGACGAGTGACTGCAACCAATCGGGTAGCGACGAAAAGTCAGACTCGGTAAACTCTGGAAATTCGGACCACTCGACAACCACTTTCAAAAAAAAGAAGATGACGAAAAAGAAGGAGAAGTCGGCCTACTCGATGGCTCCGAACCGCGTGATTTGTCCTTACTGTGAACGCCCCTTCCCTTGGACATCTTCACTCATGCGACACATACTAACTCACACGGGCCAAAAACCGTTCCAGTGCATGCACTGTTCTTTACTGTTTACCACGAAGAGCAACTGCGACCGTCACCTCCTGAGGAAGCACAAAAACCACGCGAGCGAAGTAACGCGAACGCGAAGTATCTCATCACCCGAGCCACAAGAAGCACCCAACAATAATAGTCAATTCGCTATGAGAAACGTGCCCGAGAGGCCCTATAAATGCAACCAGTGCCCAAGCTCGACCTTCTCAACGTTGGGCAATTTAAAAAAACACCAATCTATGAAACATTGCCAGGACAAGTCGAGGCCCGTCTCACCACTGAGTGAGCCGCAAAACAGTCCTCAACCGGAGGAGGAGAGTCCTCAAGACTGCTCCCAGGAATGTCCACAAGAGAACGTGCAAGATTGCTCACAGGAGGACTCACCCCAAGAGGAACCTCAGCATTACCACCAAGATTCTGATAAGCAACAAGACCAAAGCGGATACGAGAGCCAATCTTCGGGCGTTTCAGATAATATGGATAGCGCGAATTCGGCCCCAACCGATGTAGCAAAGGAATCAAACGATAACAACAATCCAAGCACATCGAACTATGGCAACGATCCAAGCCCATCGGGTTATGGTAACAATCCAAGCACATCGGGTTATGGCAACAATCCAGGCTCGTCGAGCGACGGCAACACTGCAGGCCCGTCGAACAACAATAATTCCAAGTCGGGGAAACGGTCACCCAGGTCGTCACCAGGACCTGGCACCGAGGCTGGCTTCAAGTGCTACCTCTGCGACAGGAATTTCTCCGAGAGGCAGGATAACCTCGATCACGTCAGAGACAACCACCCAGACGACTACGAGATCCTGAAGCTCAAGGGCGCTCTAGATATGGAGATAACCGAGGATCCGCAACCGCTGAATCCCCCGTCATCGCAGCCCAGCGATGGGAGATTTCCCGACTACAGCAACAGAAAGGTATGAGTTATTATTTATTATTCCTATATATTTTGCCCTTGCATCTCGACGAGAAACACCTTTGCTCATCCTTATACATATAAATCGTGCGTGAACAGAGAACAGAAAAATAATACCCAACTATTCCTTAACATTAGGTCATCTGTGCTTTTTGCATGCGCCGATTCTGGTCAGCCGAGGACCTGCGCCGCCACATGCGCACCCACACCGGCGAGCGTCCCTTCTCCTGCGACATTTGCTGCCGGCGCTTCACACTGAAGCACAGTATGCTGCGCCACCGCAAGAAGCACGAGTCCGTAGACTCGGCCATGTTCGTTGGGACGAGCGGCGACGAGGACAACGCCTCCATGGTTCAGCTGCCCACGATAACGCCGAGGTCGCAGCATCAGCCTTCCACCAGCACTGCCGCCGGCATTCAAGAGCGGGCCTCGCTGCCCCAAGTGGCCAGAGTGGCGACCGGTGACGCCGCGCCCAGTGGATTGATGAGATTCAATCCCTACGACAACATGACATCGATGACCGGTGCTCAGAGCGTAGACATGTCTGCCAGTGGGACCAACGACGCCAGCGAAAACAACGACAATGATCTGATCTCGAATCTGTTGGGCATCAGAGATAGCACCATTATCGATCGAATGCTTGGCTCGTCGGTAGACGACGCCGCCAGAATCTTGGGAGTCAATGAGAGACCAGAAGGGGACTCTGCGGAGCAATAGAGACTTATACATATATACATATACATAAATATTTGTGAGGTGTAAATAATTGACCAGGCATTGACTACGACATTTTTTTTAATTTTTTTTTAATTTTTTTTTAATTTTTTTTTAATTTTTTTTAATTTTTTAATTTTTGTTTTTACTTTTTTTATTTTTTTTCTTGTAAAGGTCCATTTACTCGTGTTGAATCGCTCCGGACCAGAAATTTAATCGTTTCTAACGTAATTTTTGAAGTCTTTGTGATAAGCTGATTCGACATAAATGTGGAGCTATCGTCCTTTTCGACCATTGGCTACACTGTTGATAATCCAAAGAATTATATCAGTTAACGTTGTTTTTAAAAATAGATTTTTACTGTAATAATATGTACAACTGTACTTAGTTTTAGTTTCGTTTTCACATCGAGAGTTTTATAGCTCACTTCGAACCAACTTATCATAACGACAAAAAGGCTGCTATTTTAGAATAAATGGTGCTTTTTTAGAAGCGAATTGAGCATTCAATTCAGCGAGTAAACGTACTATTTATTCCTTCACGAGTGCAAATATACAAAAACTTAAATAACTATTATAAATTACATTTTCTCTATTTTAAATGTCGGAATCAACCGATAAAGAACTGAAATAAATTAACCTATACTTTAATTAAAAAATAATATAGATTAGTTAATATAAAAAAATATATTTGTGTCAGATTAAAGTAGGGTAAATCAGTTCTCTTACGAGTTCCGTCACTGGGTCTTTTACCTTATATATAGATTTGACGTTAAATCAAAAGCTTTTTTGAATATTTGATAAATATTCATTTATTTAATATATAATATATAATAAATGTTTTTTTTCTTTTTTTCTTTTTTTATTAAAGCTTTAAAATCTCTATTTAGAGAATAAATCTATTTAAGTTAATATCCTAGTATATTTGAATGTAAGATTCAAGTACATATAGCCTGTTTTATAGAAGAACAAAAATGAAACAATGCCAGTCAATTATCTACATCATTCTTCTGTACATGTTCTGAATCGATTTTCCTCTGTTGCGAAAACAGAGGGCTCAACGATCCCTTGATGTCAAGGGCTGTTTTGCAAGATTCGCGAAACTGATAAGAAAATATATTTAATTTCTATTGTAAAAGTAATCTGCATTTTTTGGTGCACTTAACTAAGATGCCACTGTTTTCTCCCATTTTTACCCCCATTAATAAAAAAACAAAGTCGTATAAGAAATCTTGAATTGCTTGTCGATCGAGCGAAATACGACCTCGCTCTTTCGACAAAGTGTGTTCTCGACTACCGCTAACAGAGAGGAATGCGAATCAACGTAAAAGCTTATATTGTATCGATCGCCTCGTTCTCGTGGTGGTTCGTAGGTTGTGCCTACTTTTCGTAGGGTGACTCTCATATATTATATATTATAAACCGTAAATGTGGAAACATATTTTAGCGCGTGCGTGCGAGAGTGAACTGAGCGAGTACATGTGAAAGTACAAAAGGGCTAACCCCCCTTAATTATATAATTCTATTATGCCTGGGTGTGTAATCGTGTGTATGTGTAAATAAGAGAAGACAGACTTTGTCCTTTTATGATGTTATCATATGAGTGTGTATGAGTAGCCCTTAATTTGTAATTACATCGAGGTTTAAAGCGTATAGTAGTGCCGTGTCACACTTAAGTAAAGAAAAATATTAAATGTTAAAAAATAAATGGTAGAAAGTGAGAGAGAACAGTGGGGGTGAAGAGAGGCAGCCGTAAGGAGCCTTATTAATTTAGATAAAAAAAAAAAATTATAGAGTTGTAATGTGTAAAAAGTGGATCGATGCCGCTTTGCGATCGACATGAGTGCAGCTCGTTCGTGTTCCAAAGAGGGTTTGCACATCGGCAAATCATATTTAAGTAAGAATTTAACAACGAAGTAGGGCCATATAATATACACATATAATAGCGAGCGACTTAGAACATATGTGTATAATATATATATATATATATATATATATTTACGTGAATGCATTTTTAGATTTCTTTGATTTATTTTCTCTATCAGACTCGCCTCGATTACTTTTCGAGCGATTACTTGTACGAAGCGTATAGACCGATATTATTTGCACGACATGTCAGAGGCAATAAAGCAAAATTACGTGGTTTTATGTCTAACGTTGTTCTTCTCTTCATCTCTTTAATTTTGTGCATTTTTAAGTTCGCCAAGAACAACTGAATCTGTAAAGTTAATGAAAATGTGTAATGATAATAGCCATTTGTTAAGTCGTACAAAGCGATAAATCAATAAAAGTAATTATACCCACTATGAGAAACTTGAGTTTTCTTGCGTCCAAAAATCACTTAATAGTCTGTGGTTTTTAGTGAAAAGATGTGCGTGTGTGTGTGGGTGGATAGGTGTTTGAGTATGTGTATTACATTAATTAAAAAAGTCATTCTTTAGATAAAGGGCGTATAGCCAGATAAAAATGTAAGACAGAGTAAAATAAACGAAGATGAGCAATACGCGAAGAAAGAAGAGAGTTCCATCGTGCGTAATCGACATATATGTATATATATATATACATATATATATATTAAATGCAAACGTGAAAAGAAATTTTTATGATTTAGATATTGTGAATGTATAGATAGTGTAATTAATACAAGGTTTAAGGAAAACGATACTCGCCTTGTTCCGCGAATATTTAAACTCTGCAATTATGCCAAAAGACGGCCAGATGATTCGATTGATTAAAAGACAATTGATCGATCGCAAGCTATTATAAATCTCTATGATATACATTATATATTTTAGATGGAGATGTTCAGTATCGTAATGTCCGTCATCTTTTCTTTTTTGGAGTATCAATTGAAAAAAAAAACAAAAAAAAAACAAACGAATAATTATACCGACTCTTATAATGAGGCTTCGATTTTTCAAAGACACACGAAGGACTTTGTATTTCCTGCTCTTTCTTCTCCACGTCGCTCGTGTTCTTTCCATACACCCATTATGTTCTTTCGCCTCACTATCGATTATCTATTAATTATTATTGATTATCGACATTTCTCATCTCTCACAACCCAACCCGTGCCGAATAGTCTATTTATATCGACAACAGGGCTTCTACGTTCTTTTTTTATGTTATATACTTTTACTTTTCTTCGACACTCTTTTTCTTCTAAGCATTTTCTTTTCTTCGAATACCTATTGTGCGAAGCTGAAAAATGAGAAAATGCCATTCGCTTCTAATTGTACATCATTATGGAACTTAAAATTGTAGATCTTAATGTGCGAGAGTACGTTATACTATTATTATGATTATTATTAAATATTCTATACGTGAAGCGGAGAAAATCGCGTATGCAGCAGAAGAACGAGAGGTACCTATTTACCAAATAATAATGATGTTCAAAAGTATCGTAATATGCTTTGTGAAAAAAGTAAAATAAAAAAAGTTTTTTTGCTGATTATATCGATGTAGTTTCTTTTCTACTAAACAGATATTATATACACTACCTACACCTATGTCAGTTTCCACTCCTCATTTTCCTGCGCAAAAAATCATGACAAACGGTACTTGAAAGTATCCAAATACAATTTTTAAAATTAATATGAAAATATATCATATAAGAAATTTGTTCTATGATTGAGTTTCAATTTCATTTTATTGTATATAAAATCAAAATGTTTTTAAACTTAATAGTTTTAGTTGGATTGTATTAGAATATTTTACATACAATATTATAATGACTGCATTAAAAAAATATTTCAAAAAATGCGCTTACAGAATGAATTACAATTTGTAAAATATATTTATTAAATACCAATTATACATCATATCTTCTTACTTTTCATTTTATACTTACTTTGTGTAAACGAAATTCTTATGCATTATAATAATAATAAATATAAGTGTAACTGTTTTATATTAATAATAGTGTTTCATGATTTAGTTAAACGAAATAAAAGAAGATGTGTATATATACTTCAGTGTATTTATTATATATAATTCAGTGTCCGATCTACAGATATACATTGAAATTATGAAACAATGAAAACTACAAAAAAAAAATTAAAAATATGCCACAAAAATTAAAAAAAAAAGTTATTTAATACTCAAGATGTTAAATTAATGCCAGTGAAAGTTAATCACTAGAGAAATTTTGAAGTTTGAATCACAAAATCGGCGGAAGAATGTTAACCAAGCAAAAATGTTGAGTCGAAGGGCAGACCTAAATTTTCTCAATTTGAGGTTACCCGTTTATTTGCAATGTTCTTTCATACTGACTTAGTCAATGAAAATTCTATAAAAATGTCTCTTTATATGAGTTTTATGTCGTCGTTCATAAGTGTTTATTTACTTTTTAAGAATTTAAAAAAAGTGCCTGACCATGACTTAAAAAAAGCTCGGATAGCAAAATCAAACATGTCTAGAGCACCATCTTATTCTAATCCGTTCATCTGTCCGCGCGACGATCCTAAATCGTATTCTCAAAGTAAGTCATTATACACAAACGATTATATTTCATTTAATACAAAAATCATAATATTTTTTAATACTGTCTTTTCAAGAGCCCAAAATCTCTTCAAAATCAATAGACATATACACCCATCCGCATTTCGGCTCTGTAATCGAAATTATAAAGGATAGATTTTATTTTGCTACGTTAGTGCCTGGAAAAACACAACCTAAAAGTTTGCCCAGTGTGTACATGTTCGATATCGATGACGAATTGGTCTACAACAACTTTTACAACGACTTTGGACCACTAAACATTGCCGCGCTCTACAAGTCAGAATGATTTTCTCATATAATAAAAGTGGAAAGATAATTATCAAAATTACATTATCATTTGTGAAGAATTTTTAATTAAAAAGATTTAGTCCTTCTTCTTGGCGGGGAATATTTTAAAAAGGCATAGTTCATCGTACAATATATGTTTAATATTTGCAAGTAGAAACAGACGAGCGTGTTAAGGCGCATATTTATTAAACGCAGCTTTCCCGTCAATCGGAAGGTGGAAATTTCTTTTCAATTTAATATTTTGTTATGCTCCAAGTGGTTAAGCATAAGCCTTATATATCTACTTTCAAGCTCTCATTTTATTTCATTTTTATTGAGTTCCTGCTCCATACATAACGGAGAGCATCTATTTAAATAATATATATAATATTTAATCGTATTGCTTGTATATTATAAGCTGTGGACAAACATAACGTTTAAGGTACTGCCAGGGTGTCAGTCGAATATTAGTGAATAAAAGGCATAGATTAGACAGAATCGTACACTTCACGTCATCCAATCCGAACAAAAGAGCGAACGCAGCTTATCTCTGCGCCTCCTACGCTGCATTGTACCTGAAACAATCACCATGCGAAATTCATCATAAGTTTACATTAGCAGAAGTTCCGGCATTGAAGCCTTTTCAGGATGCGTCCATCGGCAATTCGGTTTACAAAATTCATCTAATCGGTAATTTCTAAAATTGGACAATGTTTCCATCGTTGATCCGTAAAAACCTTTACTTCGTCGCAATGAAATTATATTTATCCCTACTAAAGATGAATAATTATATTTTGAAATTCTAGACTGCCTGAACGCTTTGACTAAAGCTTCATCGTTGGGATTTTTCGACTTCCAAGATTTCGATCTTCACGAATACGAACTGTACGAGAATATTAGAAACGGCGATCTGAACTGGATAGTACCTCGGAAATTTCTCGCCTTCCTCGGGCCGAACACGGAAGCCGGCAGTCGGCTACTCTACCCGGAAAATTATTTGAATTATTTCATGAAAAATGAAGTGGTCGCCGTCATAAGACTCAATCGAAAAACTTACGAGTCTTTCAGGTACAGCAATGATAAATTTTTCTTCTTCTTTTTTTTTTGATCTCGAACTAATGCAATTAGATTCACCAATGCCGGGATACTGCACTACGAGATGTACTTTCCGGACGGCACAGTTCCATCGCGAAAGCTCCTGAAGCAGTTTATCCACGTCGCCGAAACGACGCAAGGGGCAATCGCCGTACACTGCAAAGTAACGAATGCAATGGTCGAAGTTTCCATTGTTTACACATCTTATGTATTGTATATATATCTTGTGATATGTGTGCTCGATGCATTTGTCGCGTAGGCAGGTTTAGGTAGAACGGGTACGTTGATCGCGGCGTATCTGATGAAGCATTATCGAATGTCGGCCCGAGAAGCGATTGCCTGGTTGAGAATATGCAGGCCGGGCTCGGTGATCGGCCAGCAGCAGACTTGGCTCGAGGAAATGGAGAAGACGCTCTGGCACGAAGGAGCTTGCTACAGGTATGCTCGAAAAAATATCCCCGGTGCTTATAGTAGTGCGTTAAAATCAAATGCGCGGGGATATAAGTGAAGCCCTTATTCGATGGGAAAGTCAACTTTCGGCATAATAATCTATAGATATATTTCATTTCTATTGATCTTTGTCTATGGATTAAGAAATTAATGTATTTCACGGTTTCTCGTTCGTCACTTAACCCTAATCGGTCACACTGGGTATAATTGACCCCAACGTATTCGTATATAAGGTAGGTAAAATAATAGTTGTCCCGTTAGTCTTGGTCTAGAAGTCGTGTGAAGTGGATCTATCGAAATCCTGAGGCTTATTCTAGCCGGAGTGACTTATTGAGAAAATGATCAAGTTTTGGAGTAATTTATTTCTTCACTTTTTTTAAGTTACGTAAAGAGGTAAGCATATAATTATCATTTGTGAAGTCTGAATTTTTTAACAACATTTTAAAACATAATTTTAATTGTTAGCAAATGGCGTATAATTAGCGATTTCGTATACTATACGTGAGGAATCGCTCGAAGAGGTGGAGGAGCAGCATGCACTTAGTGATGAAATCTCCGATGAAGAGGTGGATCACGTTTCGGAGGATTCCAACTATTCAACCAGCAGTGCGGATGGCAAACTCGATTCGGAGCTCCAAAACAGCGCGCTGATCGAATGGCTGTTGACATCTCGAGCGCGCGGTTTGAGAGGTGTGAACGGCTTCAAATGGCAGACTACTATTTTTCCAGTCTTAGCTAGCAGAAATAAACATATTTGCAAATACATGTGTAAAATATGAAAAAATCAATAAAATAAAATCAATATTTTACAATTTTAATAAATAATAATAATGAAATAATAATTGTACAAATACATGTAGATCGACTGTCCCAGAGTGATATTCCTGGATCAATAAATACCATTGCCAAAGCTATCGAAGAATTTTGAAGTCTTTTAATAAATGATGAAATAAATATTTTATTTCAGTATTATACCATGCCATATAATTAGGAAAAACAACTACTCCTGCAAATAAGTCGATGTCGGATTATTTCCTTCGTGAAGTGACGAAGCTTATTCATGGATCCGGACGAAATATAACTTGCGATAATTGGTTCACGTCGGTTCCAATGCTGAAATAGTTACTGGAGGAGCCATTTAATTTAACGTATACAGAAACCATACGTAAAAATAAACGAGAAATTCGACAAGAAATGAAAATTGCTGAAAAGCAAGGTCCAGGGGGTAAAGTACTACTTTGCAAAGGATATGACGCTTTTATCTTACTGTTAAAAAAAAACAAGGTGGTGCTATTACCTTCTACTCACCTTCATGGCAGTACTTCAGACGGAGATGGAAAGTCGTAGATTATAAGCCATTATAATAAGAATAAAGACGGGACAGACTGCTTCGACATGCTTTGTCACTCTTTTACCCTGATCCGTAAGACGAATAGGTGGCTCATGTAAATATTTTTCGGCATTTTAGATCAGGCATGCTGTGAATGCACGGATTCTACTAAAATGTCGAAGTAATATTCATAATATTCAAGAGAAAGTGACGCCGGAGCAATCTCTCAATATCTTCAAGAACGGTACACGTTGCCGACGATTCGTACCGATATAAAAATCGGCATTGCGAGTATCTTAAATTTGCGGGATAGGCCACCCTTAACTCAGGAGTGGTCCAGGCTGGAAAAGCCTCAACGGTGCCAGGTGTGCCCCAAAGACGCCGATAAAAAAAAATAGCACAGTGCCCTGGCTGCGACCGATAAACATCGCGCTTATTTATACGTTCAATACAGTTGTGGAATTGATTAAATGTTTTAAATTTATTTTGTAATATTTAAGTTATTTTATATTGTGATAATTGTGCATTATTTTAATTCTTTAAATATTTTCTTATGAATACATGTCACTTACTCATAAAAATGTCTTTTTCATTTTTTCGTAAAAAATTCCAACCCTACTCGTAACTAGAACCATTGAAAAGCTTATTATTTCAGCTTTCGGAAACACTTTGTTTTTTCTACATAGGTTAAAAATTAAAAAAAATTCCAACAATCTTTGTAAAAACGGTCACAGTTATCATTTTTTTTTTGCATAATTTGTTTTACATATGTAAAATTAAATTTTTAATATTAAACTTTTACGATCTTTTTAAGGAAGGCTTGAAATATAAGTGGATTTTTTTGGCCTGGCTTTCTATTTTGCTAGATTTTACAGCGGTTGAAAGACGCTGGGGTCGATTCCACCCAGTGTGACTTTTCCGTAAGTTTGACCTAATAGGGTTAAAAATAACACTTGATTGCACCGTATTTTTCTCAGAGCCAAGTATCACGGAGACGAGAATTTGATATTGCATCACAGGCGAGGAATCTACTCGATAACTGCAAAATTAAAAAAGGATCGGCACAAAGATTATCTGAGCAAGGAAAAAGTAGGCAGAACTTCAAGCGGTATAGATAACATCGGATTTTGAAATATTATTTAAATGGCCAAAACTATTATTTCGATCTTACAGCTAGTCAGTGAAACGATCATTTTTTCAGGTATCAAGGTGCGAAAAAGAGATGCAACGACTACGAATTCTGTAGACTCCCGCCCCGGTGAAAATGCAAGGAGTGTCTTTCTCAACGCTTACAGGAATCCAGTACCTGAAAGATTAATTGAGCCAGCTAATAGTAGAGCGACGACACAGGGTGACATTTTGAACGAGATAAAGATAAGAAGAAGACAATTGGACGATCAGCCAAGACATCCGAACAAAAATTCTATTTTAAACTGCCGATTGCACAACTAATTATTGCCGATTACTTTTTAGCTTTTTTTTTATTCGATTGAAAATAGAAGTTAATGCTGCAATAAATATGCTCATTTAAATTGTATGATTTTAATGATTGTAAAGCCATGGATTAAAACCAAGTGACCCTTACAATTAATGTTTTTAAATATTCTATATATTTAGATATTATTAGATGACAGTTCAAATACTTTTCAATTTTCATAATCATCAATCTTTATAATCAAGTCACAATGGTTAAATAATAGTATTTCAGTCCTGGAAAATACAATCGTATTCCTTCTTTAATCTGATTTCGAATTTACAGGGTTTAAGGAAATTTGTTTATTAAGTTACAAGTAAGTTGTACTTAGAGAACATTATAATATCTGATTTTTTTTTTGTTATTTCAAATAACAAGTTAATTAATATTAACTTAGTTAATATTAATTTAGTTAATATCAATATTAAGTTAGTTAATTAAGTTAGTTAATATCATTATACTGTTATCAATTTTTATTATCGCTTTGTTTTTTTGTAAGTAGAATATGACGGTTGTATGACTATAGATTAATTTAAAAAGTTTGACATTGTAAAATTATATTTTAATAACATTTAAACATGACAACAATTATTATAATTTACATAAATTGCTTTAAAAATTCAGAACTAAAAGTTATCGAAATAATTATTCACAAATGAGGATAGGAAGTATACAGTAAAGACGTTCTCCGAATTGTGTAGTCAAAAATTTAATAACAGTTTTATTATTCCCATTGAAGAGCATTAATTTGAATGAATCCAATTAATTATGCATCAAAATATTAAAAATGAACAATAATACATGAATAAAGAATATCAAAATCTTGAAAAAATTTTGAAATCCGCTAAATACTATAAATTTTTGTGCATACCCGTATTGCATCTGTTTATGTTTTTTTTTATATTATATACCTTCAAAACAACTAATGCAATTTGTCTAGCTTTTTATACATAATATTTAGTATTATTATAAGTATTATTAACGAGTTTATCAAAAAACATTGGAAAAAAGTAATTATTACAATTCAACGCTTATTTATTGGGCTAAATATTTATTTCTATGAAGCTACCCGCAAATAAAGTTTCGAGAAAATTTTTGATAGTTTAATGCTCTTACAATATTTGTACATAACTATATTACTATATATACAAGGAGAGCTCATATTCGCGAGAAATAAATTTAGCTGTAATTTTAATATACTAATCGTTTTTTGTCTCCTAATGATGAAGCTCATTAACAATTGTGTAGATATAAGCGATGCTCAAAGTTTAAGCTGTATTTTGGTTTCTAGATCCTATGAGAATGAAAAACGAGTACGGGGCTTCGTTATGAAGTGTCAAGAAATAATTTCTCAAAGTTTCAGTCAATTCCATTTTTCTTAGGCTATAGACTTTCCGTGTTGTTAAAATAATAAAAAAAAAATTATTATCAATACAGTTCTGTTAAAAATTGTTTTGTACAATTAAATTTATACTTATTGCTTATACCAACGAATAAGGTACACATTTCTCGCCCGGGCGGTCGGAAAAGGAAGTTTATATAAGTGCTGGTATCAGGAAAAATAGAATACATCACTTTTTATCTTTCATAATTTGAAATTAATACCTCTATTATATGCCTATTTATAAACGTGTATCGAGGAAACCTTCAAGCATTGCCGAAGTAATAGTGTACCCAAAACTTCAAAAGTGCAGTAGCCAAAAATGTTTTACTTTGTGTTACTGATATTGGCTGGAAGCGTCAATCTAAGTTTTCAGCAAGTAAGTCTTTTTTTCATACCCTAATACTGTTCAGACGCACGATTTATTACTCTGTCGAAACCTAGAGTAAGGCGATGACGTTAAAAAAGACATAAATCTCAAAATATAGAACTTATTCAGATGTCTATATCAACAGATTATATATCAATAGTTTTCAATGAATGTTGTGCGCACAAAAAAGAGTTTAAAATGCAACCTCCGGATTACAGATTTAGCTGTCTATTTATTCAAAATTTATGAAAATTCGTGGTTGGTTTAAAATTTCTGTAGCAATACACAATGTACATCATATTGAATATTTTAAAGTACAAATCAAAAGTAGAGAGATGATAAAGTTTTCCTTTGAATTTTACTCTCTAAACTTTTTTTAGTTAAATTTCATAAATAATAGTATATATACTCTATTTTACTATAAGTGCCAAGTCGGCCATTGTGAAATACTGAAAATTCACCAAAAACTCTAGTGAAATAGATTTCACTTTTGAATTTAGTGGATATATAAACTAATATACTCATGTGTATTTCCACTACTGTCAAATCGAACCTACGTCCTAAAACTCGAGAAGTCGACCGCTTATTTCAGTCAATCGTCATGACCTGTTAGATACTCCACAGATTCGAATTGCTTTTACGAATTATACAATGCCATTTCAAAATTTATGATTTATGATGCAAAATGCAATATCATAACGATTGTTTTATTTTACAGGCATCCGTTTACACGTTAATTAATCCGCAGATAGGAGAGTTTCATGGGCTTAGGAATGATTATTTTCATTATAGAGATTCGATGATAATTGCAAAAAAAAATATAGCTGACAAATTCGACATAAACGTATGTGTTTTTCACATAATATATATTTATGATATTTACTAAAAAATATCGTAATATACTCATAGTTATATTATCTGTATAGATGACCGTTACGATGAAAGTAGCTAATTATCAAAAAGATTTAATGGATGCTGAAACGTCGCCATGGGCTTTTAATACTATCAGCATGCCAATATGTAACTTATTCAAACCTCAAGATGGAAAAAATGGATTGGCAGTAAAAAGCATACTCAAGTTCCTCGGATGGAATAAATTTACCCAATGTCCCATACCAAAGGTAAGTTACTTTTAGGAATTTGTTAACTCTTTTTTAACCAAGTAATAAATATTTGAAGTAACACTACGCTAAAAATAAACTAAAGCTGCGAACTTTCAAATCAATTTTTTAAAAATTAATCAAGGGAATTTGAATTTGTATATTTAATTCAAATTAGTCTATTTCTTGTTTAGAGAAGATTCTGTTAAAATTCCCATCAGTTATTGCAATTAAAAAAACGTAATAACCTTTAACAATAACCCTACTAAAAGTTGTCAAGTAAGGCTAAATCGGGCTAAATACTTAGTTAATAATTCAAATTTTAGAATAATTTCTTTCCTCCTAAGAAAGTATGTGACGAATATACTTACTTTTTTATTATCTTTCCCCATGAAGCTCTAACGTATTCTAAATAACCTAGTTACCAATTCACAATTTTTAGATGTTAATCCATTACTCATTATCACAAAATTTTTAAGCATTTAATCGGTTCATTTTATTTTTAGGCTCGGTACCCTTTCCAGGAGAAGGAAAAATTTGACTTTTCCTACGATGGGCCCAGATCTGAAAGATTAAAAAATGGATTTAAATTCTATGTAATTTACAACATCATGACTAACAACGACATAAGCACAGACGACGGAAAGAAGACAACCCTCAATTTTAGCTACAATAAAGAAAAATAAAAATTCTTACTTTTATATTTATTATTTACAGAAAAAGCGTTTAATTTAAGCATGTCGAGCTCATACCTGAAATTTATTGTTTATGTATTTATGGTTCCGAGAGCACATTAAAATAAACTAAAATGATAATTATTTATTTAAAAATAATTTATTTAAAGTTCAAAAAGTTTTTAACTCACGAACTGACAAGTAAACTCGCGAACCTTTGTTATTCAAAAATCAGGTATACTACTGCGACTGTTAGTCCTACCATGGCGAATAAAATAAAATGATTTTTAATTCAATTATAGTGGCTGAAAAAAATAGGAGTATATATAATAATAATACATTTAAAAAATAAGCCACCGAATATTTTATTAAGTTATCTTATTCTATTAAAAAAAAAATAACAAATTGAACAACAGAAGATAATCTCAATTTGCTTGTCTGAGTTTATAGAATGACAAAAAATTTATGAGATTTGTTATCAATTGTAAATAAAAATTATATTTAAGTAATTAAAATTAAAAAAAAAAAAAACAATTTACAAAAAATATACCAAGTATGGGCACCAAACTGCGTGAACTTATTACCAAAAATCTAGAACCTGGATTCCACCTAGAATCTACTTGGAATTTCAGCTGGAATTCCAGGTGGATTTTTTCACCATAATAGGGTATCATACGGATACCGGTACACAGACAACCACACACATCCAAAAACATTTTTTAAATATAGCATAGGTACTTATATTGCCTTGTTAAGATTCAAAACATACTTCTGTGGTTCTCTAAAGTTTTCTAAATTTTTTTTAGCTATATCACATAACTTCGTTTAGAGAAAAGTAAAAAGTGACATTGCTGAAGATATTCTATTGCTTCTGCGCAAAATTATCTTATAAAAAGTCCATGCCATCTTTACCATTGACCGGATTTGTAATTTTCAAAGGTCGTAGTTTTTAGCTTCAATTCTCCATAGTACCCAAATATAAATATAAAATTGGCATTACCTACAAAATTATTTATTTACGATTTAAGTAATAATAAAATATTCTTTCGATTAATCGAAGACTTTGTCTGCTGGGTAGATTGCATTTATCCAATATTTTACCGTCATTATTCCAGAATCCATCAGCATTGGCTACCTTATGGAAGACTAAAGTTAACATTGGCGCCACTGTTAGTGCCATGGGCCATGGCAAATAATGTCCATAAATCTATAACTCACTCGATTTTGAATTTTCAGGACATTTCCAACCAGATTCAAGCGACTATAAGTAGTAATTCTATAAAACATGTATATAAACGAATAAGATGGAGAAAAGTGTAACTCCCTTACAAATTCAAAAATAGATACCTAGTTGATTTTTATGTGAAGGTCACGTATTCTGAGTTGTCGCCCTGTTCAACCGGATTTTGATCTCAGTCCGATCTGAACCTGGGGCGGATTTGGAACTACCAGAACGACAAGCATTTACTTAAATTTTTCTCACAAAATAAGATCCTTATTTAATACTTTAAGCTGCCAAAACTTTTTTTAAAAGAAAACTTGAACATTTCTAGAGGTGGCGAAACTTTGAAATTGACGAAAAAAATATTCTAAGCAGGTGAAAAAGAATATAGAAAATCTGCACTTAAATATCATCTGCTCGACTCAGTTCTCGACCAAGAGATTTGAAAGACAAAAATAATTATTGTAATTAATAACAATAACGTATACCTTAAAATGGTATAAAAGTGCCGAGAAAAGTGCGGTATATATACCGTATAAATTAGCACATATATGTGATCGTAATAATATCATGATCGTAAAAGTGCATTAAATTTACCTGTAATAGTATGTGAAAATATGAAGCCCATATATTATTATCAACGAATAAGTCTGTACAAGAAGTAAGTATTAACTCTTTATACAGGTATAAAATTGAATCATTCTCAAAAATAATTGGATGGATTATTCAAATATTTAGAACCATAAATTCATAGAATTTATAATAATTTCTTCACCTATATATGTACTTGCACATTATTGTTGTCACTGTTGACTACACAGTAAACATAATAAAACAAAATTGGCGCCATTTGCGCCTTGCGTTCGATATTCGACTCGGCAGCGGCAGGCCGCATGTAGTTGCGTTGGATTGGATCGTGTAATCGTGTTCGTCTAACACTTGTATCTTACTTATAAGTATATATATATGTGAGTGTGGAGTCAACGAATAAGTATAGTTCTATATTCGTTGGTGGAGTGGAGTTGAGCCGTTCGGTTGAGGAGACTGCATATATGGATAAAGTTAACCGCGCGTCGGCGCGTCTTTCCGTAGTCAATCATAACCTCTTTAAGTATCATAAACATTCGATAAAAACAAACTGTTGATAGTTTATTTATGATGCGTTACCGTCTAAGTTGTTACTTAATTATTTAGTAATATTGTTATTAAGTTTATAGTTTATTTATCTGACACAGTGTTCAGTCACTTCTAAGCAAGTTACCTTTATTTATCGATAGTAAATTCACCCACAATTTAAAGCGTTGTCTGATTTAAATTATTGTTTTTAGATCTTTAATTATGGCCAAGCCCAGAGTAGTAGCAGAAATTATAGATTTAGATTCGGATGACGATGTAGCGGCAAGTAATGTCAAAGAAAAGAAAAAATCGAGCAATGCTAATTGTATAAATTTTAAATGTTCGTCCGGTGTTGATATGAGATCTGCACCATCATTTGCGTGCTCATTTTTCGGTGTAAATATGACCAAGAAGAAAAAACGTTTTATATGCAAAATTTGCTTGGACATTGCCTTGGATCATCAGGAAGTAATTAACTGATTTGACGTTTTTGTTTTTTATCTTTTTAAAACTTTACTTTTCTACAGTAACTAATTGTTTAAATTTTAGCAACTTGTTACCGCATTATTGGAACACAAGCCTCTACTTCGATGTGATTTTCCTGATCACACGATGGAAGTTGAAATTTCAGATAGCGATGAATCTGATAAAGAATCGAAAGTAGAAAATGGTAAAGTAGTGGATTCAATTTCATATAATTGCATGACCAGAAACAAATTAAATAAGTAATGTAGTCACTGCTGCATATCAATGTTTTTAGATGAATATGTACTAGAAGATGTTCTTGCGGAATTTGAAAAAAAAGTAGATAAATCATTAGTGGAAGTTCTAGAAAAATATGACATAAAATATCAGATTGAAGAAGCCAATACAGTATTAAAAGCACAGTGGGAAGCTATTGAAGGTAATCAATATTTAGAATTATTGCTAATTACGTAATTGTTAAATATAAATTTTAATATTAATTATTATCCTTTTATTTTATTTAGAGAGTAACACTGATTTAGATAAAGAAATCATAGCGACTATGACTAAATTGGATAAATTACGTACATCACTCTACAATGAATTTAAACCCAATATTAAAATGTTAGAAGAACTAAAAATCGAAGACAATCTTGAAACTAGCCCCCATCCTCTTGTAGCTACCAAAAAGGTCACACAAATTCGAGCACCTATCAAACCACAACCTCAGGACAACCAGCCAGAGATTTTACAAGAAGTTGAAAGAGATAATCGTTTAATTCAATCAATGGATTTACCACCATCTGGTCAGTTAATCAGGCCAGTACCAGAGATTGATGACTTTGTATTTACAATGAAACATGCCTTATTTCCCTGGATTAAAGGAAAGGTAAATAATATTTAAATTTGTACATTCTTATATTAAAATTTTTATATTTGAAAGTTGTCTTGTAAAATAACTACTGTAAATTGTACTGTAAATAGATTATTAGAACTATCAATAAGAAAATAATTAACATTTTATTTTGTGAAAATAGGTTCAAAGCATTATTTCGAAAATTCCAATGCAATATCGTGTTAAACTATTGCAAAAAAAGTATGCCGGTCAAGTAAAAATATTAACAGGTAAACAAATGGCATCAAGTTTACCAAGCTCAGTCATTATTCCTGTCGGTACACGAGTAGTTGCCATTTTTCAAGATACTTATTCTAGTAATTACTACAGTGGAGTTATTGCTGAACCTCCAAAGTCAACTAATAAATACAGGTATTTTAAATGTATTCATATTTATTTTAACTTTTTAATTCAATCGATACAAAATTTAAGTTTGAAGAATGCATTACTAAATTCTAATCTTGTATTTTTGTAGATATTTAGTGTTTTTTGATGATGGGTATGCACAGTATGTTAAACACAAACACATATATTTGGTTTGTGAAAGTTCACTTCGAATATGGGAAGATATACCTCTTGAATCTCGTGATTTTGTTAAAAAATATATAGAATCTTATCCAGAGAGACCAATGGTAAAATTACAGCGAGGTCAAGTTGTTAAAACCGAGTGGAATGGGAAGTGGTGGATAGCTAGAGTCAGAGAAGTCGACGCAAGTTTGGTACAAATGCATTTTGATGCAGACAATAGAACAGAATGGATTTATCGAGGTTCTGCAAGATTAGGACCATTATATGTAGAATTAATGAAAGCGAATCTTAGACAACAGGGGGTTCATTCATCGATAAATACCCCAAGCCGTCATCGAGCAGCAATTACGATGAATGTAAATTACTTTTGGTTCATAATAAGGATTTAAACTAAACTGATTATTTAGTTTATTATTACTCATAAAAAATTAAAAAATTTCAGAAAAATGGCCCATATGTTGAATACACATCGACCGCCACAGACGAAAGGGATGCAATTTTAACTGATAAAGATAAGTCGGTTCCAGCACCTGAAGAAGTCAAGTCAGAAGTTGAAGCAGCAGTTCCTCAGCAAAGTAGAGCTGTTGCTAAAAAAAGTACTACCAAGAGAATAACTGTACCTGAATCAACAGTACCATCTCCAACAGTATCCACATCGCCAGCCACATACAATGCAAATATGGAAACAAAATCGTCCCACAGTATTGTTGTAAGAGCATATAACATTTTAACTATCATATTTATTTTGAATAATTTTAATACTATAAAATATATACCTTTTACTTATATTTTCTTTAATCAACTAAATTTATTGAATTTTTTAAACAGTATTATCAAACGCAAAACAAAATCCAAACAAAGAAGTTTTATCCACACAAGTGTGGACCTAAATGCGTTGAGAGCATATCTTTTACTCCAGACGATCTTCGTGGTTATTCACCACTCTCGATTCCACTTTTGTGCGGTTGGAACCGTCAATTGTGCAAGTTTCCGAAAGCCAAAAAGGTCATCTTGTATCAAGCACCATGTGGAGTTCGTCTGCGAAATATGGAAGAGCTTCACTCTTACTTAAGATTGACCAATTGCCCAATGTCAGTAGATCTGTTCGAATTTGATTTCTGGGTTCACTGTTTGGCTGAGTTTGTACTTGACAAGTGTTTTGTTAATATAAAGGTA
Organism: Megastigmus dorsalis; assembly: GCA_900490025.1. Taxonomy (NCBI): domain Eukaryota; kingdom Metazoa; phylum Arthropoda; class Insecta; order Hymenoptera; family Megastigmidae; genus Megastigmus; species Megastigmus dorsalis. The sequence continues at coordinate 27,844 of UELU01141420.1, forward strand.
AATTTTATCGTTTTAAAATTAAAATAATAAAATTGATAATGATTATAATTGAGAAAAATCGTATCTTTAATACAGGATTTAAGCTACGGTGTAGAAAATGTACCTATTCCATGCGTCAATGAGATAGATCATGTATATCCAGATACTATAACGTATACGACGCAGCGTGAGCCGACCGAAGATGTCCACATGAATTTGGATCCCGAGTTCCTCTGTAGTTGCGACTGCGAAGATGATTGTCAAGACAAAAATAAGTGTCAGTGTTGGCAGTTGACGATACAGGGCGCGACTCTTGGTGGCCGTGTGCCTAATGCTGCTGTCGGTTATGTGTACAAAAGATTACCGGAAGCTGTTACAACTGGAATTTACGAGTGCAATTCAAGGTATGATTCAATTTGCAAAACTTTTGTATCTGAAATTCAAATTTTAATTGAGAAGATTTGCATCGTACTCTTTGAACTTTATTAATGAAATTTTTTACTTTTCAAAAACAGGTGTAAATGTTCGGTAAAGACATGTCTGAACAGAGTAGTGCAACACCCTCTAAACCTGAAGCTCCAAGTGTTCAAAACAGCTCCTCGAGGCTGGGGTATTCGCTGCTTGAATGACATCCCCCTAGGCTCATTTATCTGTATATACGCGGGCCGTTTGTTAACGGAGCAGGGCGCCAACGAGGGCGGCAAGAATTACGGAGACGAGTACCTGGCCGAACTCGATTACGTCGAAGTAGTCGAGGGGATAAAAGAGGGCTACGAAAGCGATGTGCTCGAGCCAGAATTCCCATTGGATGAAAGTAGTACCGAGAAAGATAAGAGTGACAAGAAAGCTGAGGAAGAGCCTGAATCTCAGAAAGTTGCTTCCAACGATTCCGATGACGACTTCAATATCAGCAAGAAGCTGCAGAGACATCTTAACGTTGATGAAGATGACGATTCTACGTCATCTATACGGTATAGTGCAATATAAATTATTATTTTTAATTTTGAAAACTGTTTTATTATATGCATAAAATAATTATTAAGACATAACATATAATTTATAAAAAATAATTAAAATTAAATGTTTAACTATCTATAGACTATTTCTATATCTAAAAGATGAATATTTTTTCTATGCAGAAGTCGATTAAGGAAACGTAAGAAGGGAGACGAAAATCAAGGGTCTGATAAATCAGAGGATGGTAGTGTTTCTAAAGATGGTCAGGAGAAGGCAGGCAGTGACGATGAAGAAGAAATTCGTGAACCAAGTAGATTTGACCTCGCAGTCGATACAGCACAACTTGGAAGAGAACAATTCAAATCGGTCAGAGATTTCTTTGGAGCCGACGAAGCTGTTTATATCATGGATGCCAAAACGACTGGAAATATTGGACGATACTTAAATGTAATTATTTTTTTTATTCATTCGACGTTTCAAATATCTTTATTATGCATCAATTTATTTTCGATAAAATAGAAAAATTACCCATGATTTTTTAATTATTAAAATTTTTTTGGTTTAATTAGTTGCTTTATTAAACAGAAATTTTAAAAATATACTTATTAACATTTCAGCACTCCTGTGACCCAAATGTGTTTGTACAAAATGTATTTGTGGACACTCACGACGTTCGATTTCCTTGGGTGGCCTTCTTTGCTCTGAGCTATATCAGAGCAGGTCAAGAATTAACTTGGAATTATAGCTATGATGTGGGAAGTATTCCTGGAAAGGTGATTATTTGTAAATGTGGAGCAAGTAACTGCAGAGGACGATTATTGTAATGTGTCAAATCTTTTTAATGATATACATAATTCTGCGTGATTTAATTTTAGATTTTTTATTGCGAATAAATAGTATATATGACTGTCTGTAAATAATTGAGATTCTTAAAAATAAAACAGCAAAAGGAATGTATAATCGAAACAAAAGTTTCAAGTTTACAAATATTAGCAAATAATCCTTTATTTATGCGGCTAACAAATATGTTTCATATAATTTTTATACTCTGTTATTTTACAACTTTCTGTCACTTTTAAATTAAATAATTTATTAGTATAATTTAAATAATAGCGATAAGTAAGAGGGATTTTCATGAAATCGCTACATTAGCTGCATATAACAATCGAAGATATTGTAATAACTTTGATCATCATTAATGTTTTTGCATTATACACATGAATTAAATGCATTCAACTTCAAAGCTAATTTCTTTTATTTTGATTTCTTATTCTAACGTCAACAAAATGTGCCAACAGCATCTTATTGACATTGATGTGAACTTCCACTGATGTACACATAAAAATATGATTACAACATATAACATACATTTGTTACAAAAAACATTTAAAAAACATTGTAGGAATTTGGTGCAGTCTATAATTTATGGAAGAATAAAAGCAATGCTTGTTAAGACATGGAAAGTACAAGTATCAGTTTCGTTATTTTCCTCTTGGAATCACATGTTATTTGTATAGTGCTTAAAAGCACTTTATATTTTTAAAAACTTCTTATATCGTCATAGATAAGACAGAAAAATAATTCTTGACATACATCACTACATCAGTTAAGGTTATAAAATCTTTAAAAAATTATTAGGCTAATATTTAAAAATGTCTAAATAAGAACTGTATCTCACTGCTACGGAAACTTTTTTTGATCGTATACTCAATTCAAACTATTTCCTTTTAACTTTCTTAATCTTTTTTCTTATAAAACTACAGTCAGCGCACTACTTTTTATGTTAATGTACATAAATTCAGTGGCTCTAGTCATACACGCAGAAAATCAATAACGAAGCAGCTGCAAATATCCTATAAGGAACATGAAAGTTCTTAAATAACAAAATTCATATATCTCTTTGCATCGTTTGGTTTGGTGCTAGTGAAGCTTCAGAAGCTCCTTGATTTCTTCTTTTTCAGCTGCATCTAAGTAGCTCGTACCATCTGGAGTCAAGCCATTGGGTTTTGCTCCTTTTTCAAGTAACAGTTTAACACAGTTGGTGTGACCTTCCCAAATTGCTGCTAATAGCGTTGTTATCCCATGCTTGTCTGTTGCCTATAAAAAGTAAATAATAGCTAATCAAAATTCATACTTAAGAAAGATAATCATAATTTTTAATGTTATTCACAGTCATAGCCTGGATTAATTAGCTTCATTAAACTTACATTAGCATCTGCTCCTTTATCTAAAAGGTACCTAACAACATCATTTTGTCCATAATCTGCTGCATAGTGCAGCGGCGTCCTGCCATCAATCATCTGATTGACATCAATATTCTGCAAAAAAGTAAGAACAATATGCTGTTAATTAAAATCAAATTCGAAAAATATTGATTTATTTTTGAAAATTTCATTATATTAGCATTTTAAAACATAGTTTTTATTAAAATGTAGTCCGCTTATTTAAGTAAAATTTTAAAATAATAAGGCTATGAATTTTTAACTTCTCATATTATTATTTAAATTATCTAATTGACTTTCAACAAGGTGGAGTCAGTTCCTACTTATACATATCAATTTTCATGACGGTTCAATGAATAACTGTAATTCGAAACACGAGCTGATTAAGAAATCCAATTCATTTCAACCAAAACCGCCGACAAACAGAAGGTACTAAACAATATTCGGCAATAAATGAAGAAAAAAAGAATGTTTCGAACGAAGAGGTTATAAATAATCGAACACGGAAAGAGGAGCGGCACAAGCAAAATCCAAAAAGTGTGTAATACAAAAAAAAAGTCACCTTATTTTCCACGATATCGCGAACCTGGTCAAGGTCGCCGTTTTTAATTCCCCACACAAGCTCGCTCATAATTGCGAGATTTTTCGTTGTAATTTACAACAGTTTCACAGCCACAAATGACGGAACGACGCGACTTCCCACCGCACACACGCACTGTATCTCTCGCGCATACGCCAACTTGCGCTTTTCTCTCCCTCTTCTCTCTCTTTCACTCTATCTCTCTCTCTCTCACTCTCTCTAATATGTATACGTGTGTGTATTATGTACGCAGGTCGCAGACTCTTCGCTAATCGCACATCGGGTTTTCCCCCTTCCCCCGTTTCCGTTATCTCCTCTCTCGCTCTCTATTGTCGATCCCTCAAATCGCTCTGTCTCTGCCTATGTGGGTATTCTCTTTCTTTAATCCTAGTGGACTGAAATCTGCCAACCGAAAATGGAAGTAGGGGATGCGTGTGTATAGTTTGATTGTTGGGAAAGGCAGGGGGAATTCCGGGAATAGGTACTTATATGTCAGGCGCAATCGCTCGAGCGTGAAGTGTTGAGTTTTATCACGCTTCAAAAGGATCGGGATATACAACAGCAGCGTTGACGGCAACGCTGTTAATTTTAATTAAAACTTTTATCGATTCATTATTATTGTATCGTATAGGAACTATCGTTTATATAAAGAAAAGAATATGCCAAACGATTTTGGCTTTTAGCTTTTGCAAATTGATTGTATAGTTTAGAGTGTTTTGACTGTCATGTTACACAAACTGTTCAAAAAGAGCGGGAAAATTAAAAAAAAAAAAATTAATTACAAACCGAAAAGAAGTTAAATTTAAAAAAATTAACCCTTTTCTTTGTTAAAAAATGGTTGGATTGATCGTGTTTTATGATTAATATATTAAAGTAGAAACAGACGAATACGGCAAGACACTAATTTTTTCAACTTTCTCATCGAATAAAGAAACTGATTTTTGTTTAAACCACAAGCTTTTCTACGCAATTTCTAACTAGATTTTTTAAATATATTTAATTTTTACTTTTGTCCGATAAAAAGTGCATATACAACTGAAAGCTAGGAACTAAATATAATTTCCGTTATGCACAATGAACACTAAACGCTGCTGTCTAATTAGTGCTATAAACCATGTCGAACTTGTCAATCTTCTACCGCAGTGTCGATGCTTTATTATTCAAGTTCTTGTAACTGCACCGCGCGTATCTCTACGAACCTCGATCGTATCGAATCCCATTATTATCTTGCCATATATAAGTGCCTATACGATGCATATTCTCATAGCTATGAAACTGCCAATGTCTCAGTAAAACTATAAGAAGGCCACGATATAGGAAAATTAAAAATGACTCATTCACGTATCATTTAACAACATAATAAAGCATCTCCCACAGTTTATTCAACGTCTATCGGAAACCCTGGCAACTTGGCTTATGTATAAAGCTACGCTTTCTTTAAACGTGAAAAACAATTTATATCTCGCTACACTTATCGACGCTTGCGAATTATGTAAAAACGAGAGAGAGAGAGAGAGAGAAAAATTCTGTATACTATTATACAAAGCAGTACCTTTTCTGATTACAACTTCGTGCGCGGCGGAATAAGGAGAGAAAAAAAGCAGATCGAACGAATTTGATTTCGTAACGAATCGCGTGATCGGAAAAGCACAGTAGTAATGAAGAGAAGATATATATAGGAAAAGCGAGGTAGAAAATGTATCGGACGACGAATTAGGAGTTCCGGGTTGAACGTCGTCGTGCAGGGACTTGCGGGAAGAGGCTTATGGAAAGGTGCACGGACAGTCAGGACTGCACGATGAGAATCACCTTGGCGCTGCCAAATAAAGTATTTCGATGTACGCGCGCATGCAGTTAAAAAAAAAACGTTATTTATTATACAGGCTGTTGATTGGCTGAGCGCCTGAAATTCTTGAAACACTTTTTTTCTTCTTTTTTTTAATGTCTGACAATTTAAAGCTGTCCAAAATCAGACAACTTTTTTTTTTATCGAAAATAACTATTGGATCATTATAGGTGGTGAAAGGAGATTGGCTAGCTATCAAGTATTTCTTAATCGTATAGCTGCATATTATCATAAAAAGTATATTATATATTCGATAAGACTTTTTCAGAAAATCTCACGCTTTTTATATAAAGTGATTTAACTTAATGTACACAAGGCTTTTTATGTAATTTAGAATCTCAAGAGTAGGTTGAAATAGCTGCGGCATTTAAAATAAAAAAAAAACATTATTTTGCTTGTCAAGATTATCTATATACAACTTCTTACATCCTTTATAATATATTAAATAAAATATATGCATTAAAAGTATCCTTAATAATCAACTTCTAGAAACATTGTATTTAATGGAAAATTATATTGGCCTCTGATAAGTTATACACATAATTAATTATGTAGACTCAGCGTTTATAAGAGCGACATTCAAAAGACGGACTTTTATGCAACTTCAGCCTTGCGACTTTCTTGCGAGCTGCGCACGTATATGCAAAAGCTGCTCTATAAATTCAAAAAAGATCGAAACAATATAAAAAACGATTTGACAACGTCCTGCTGACTTGTTTTATCGACTTGGCGCGGGCAGAAAGAAAGTAAAATGATTGTGTAGTCCGGTATATACATACAACGACTTGGTACATACTCGTGTCCTTAAATTAGCATATAAAACAAATCGAAAATGACAGTACGAGCAATGGTTCAGTTGCAATTAAGAGGGGAAAAAAAAGTTTATAATACACAGCCGCGAGTGTGGAATACTTATTCCTTTTCCGTTCAAACGAAAACGATTTCTCTCTCTTCTCGGATTAATGGAGATCCGTTCTATATTTGTGGCCAGTGACGGATGAAATTATTTCCTAACGGATTTACGATCGAACATTTTGAAAACTATACCTTGGAATAGAAAAAAAAACGACTGCGAATCTATAAAAACTTGATATCCGTTATACTTTCTAGCGTTATTAATTTTTTTAAATTACGTGTGAAATTCACATCTGTTGAATCTGAAATGCTTATTTCAGAATCTATAATGCATAATTTGTATTTTTATATCGTCCAAGCGAACTTCAGTTTTTATTCTAATACTTGCTATAAAAGCTAGCAGCGTAATTGCTGTTTTATAAAACACCAAATAAAGTGTAAGCAATAAATGGTAAAAGATACAGGGTATGTACGCTTATTCGTACTGTACTGGATACAAAATCTCTCTTTGGGAGAGACAAAAGGTCAGAAGATCGAGTGTGGCTTACTTTCGACGCCGCGTGTATCACAAGCACAATCGGTCTATAGACTTTAGATCGTTTCCCACTCGCCTGGCTCTTACACCGATTTTCGTGTCCCACTCGGCGCTCTCCCTTTTCAAGCCAAGTGCACACTCACGTAGTTCGCTGTCAGAATTTGACAATGGCCGCAATACATTTTCTTGATTTCATACCCGATCTTCGATTAAAGACAAGTGACCCTGTTGAAGTTAGGAAAATTTCATTCGCATTGCAGTAATTTTTGTTTAACTTATCTGGTAGAGATTTTACTAAGTAATTTAAGAATTTCTGGTTGTAATGTTAAAGAGTTTATAGCCAGTTTTTAGCTAGATTATTTGAGTATATAGACTTTTCACAATTATCTCTGGCTTAAGAGATGCATAATAACTACACGCTATATGATAGAAAAGTACATAGCTGAAAAATAGTTACAAAAACACAATTTTTACCAGGGATTTGTTTTATCTGATCTGAATTTATAAAATAAATTTTTTCATAGTTAAAAAATTTCATTCTTAAAACTTGTATTTAGCCGAGAGAGAAAAGCTATATGAGAATCATCTTTCTTCCTCACAACTTATCAATTGCTTTTTTCCATGGACTTATCGTACATAAAACAAAGAACAATAAGTATTTTAATTAATCATTAATAATAATTAATTGAAGAAATTAATTACATTATTTATTGCTTGTCGAAAATGACAGCTGTGAGCTTAAGAGTATGACAATTATGATTTTACAATGAATTTATAAATGATTTATTCACCATTGATAAATTAAATATATACAATTAATTTTATCTATTAAATCTGTACAATTTGATAATTTTATTTATTGTATAAGTTGTGATTATCTTTGTTTAGAATTTAAAATGTTACATTTCTAATTGAAAATGAATGATTTATAAATAAAATTTTAAATTCTTTATAGATATAGAATATCAACCCTAATATTTATTTTTAAATAATAGGAAATATAGGAAATGATACGAGGGTAAGCGAAACAAAAGCAAAAGGCGAATTAATGAAATTAAATACGCATTTTTAATTCAATCACATTAAAATTACAATCACACATTGTTTTTGTATACTCCAGTACATGTATGCATAAGCTACAATTTACTTGAACAATTTTCACAAGTGCTTCATCATCGAACTGAATTTTCTCAACGCTGAAAGTCGGCGACTTGCGCACAGTAAACTGACGTTTCGCTCTTACATATCGTTTTAAAACTAAATGTATACGTGGTGTATTAAGCGTTTCTCGGGTGTAAAGTAAAAAGTACAATCCAAAACTTTCATCATTTTGTAGTTTCGATCCTTTTCTTTTTTTCGTTTTCCGCTAAATTATTCACAGCTGATTGATTATATAGTCGCGCAGTAATAATTAATGCCGGGGTCAGAGAGTGGCTGGACAATAATCGTACAGTTAAAGGTAAGAAAAACAAATAATAATAGTAAAGTTTATAAAAAAAAAGAAAAAGAAGAGGGAAGGTGACGGCGCCATTCGCGTGAATGACCCGAGGTTTCATATTTTCTTTTGTCGCTCTCGATTATACGTGCACCAGACAAAACGACCTGCGACCTTCGTCGATCTCACGCACACGCGCGCGCGACTCAACGAGGCTGTCGTTTTGTGTACTTTTTTTTTGTGTCATCTCCCTCCCTCTCGAACCGTCCGCACGTTCAAATATACATATATATTCATCGGTGCATTGCAAAAATTTCAGTGAAACCTTGTGTATCGTAAGTCGTAAGATTTTCACACTTTCTCGCGCGACCTTCGTGCAAGTGCAGATTTTCCAATGTATAGGCTTGCGCAACGCCTTCTGTGTACCGTTTAATTTCCAGTGCAGGCGCATTTTTCTTCACTTTGCCATTGTCGTAGGATGATTAAGCCTCGCACACGAATTTCTCGAACGACGAAGATTTTCCCATCTATCATAGAATGACCAAGCTGCAATCGGGACGATGAATAATTGAAATCGCGATAGCGCCGCGCGAGCGACTGGATAGAAATCACCGCGCGGCGTGTGCGCAAAAACCAAGGTACTTTAGAAATTTCGCTTTCACTCCAATATTACAAAAGGCTTTCACCTTATCAGTTAATAAAGCACAGATCGTTCGAGAAATCGAGATTTTCCAAAAGAAAAGAAAAAGAGAGAGAAGGAGAGCGACGGTCGAGAGGGAAGGCGCCGAATCGTAGGCCCTAAAGACTATAAAAACTCCGGCGATGAGAGTGGTTATGCGGCGGGCTTGGGTGCCGTGGCCTTGGCGATAGCCTCGGCTTCCTCGGCGGTCGGCGGTGGCAGTGTCGGGATCTCGGGGTACTCGAGCTTGGCGCCGTCCTCGCAGTCGAAGACGGGACAGCAGTCGGGGAAGGCCGCCGTCTTGACGGTCTTGTCGCTGAGCTTGCACTTGGGATTGGCCTTGGGCAGTGGGCCGCAGTCCTCGACGAGCTCGAATAGACGGCCGCTGTCGTCCGTGGCGTCTACGCAGGTGGACCGACCGCAGAATGGTGCCAGGTCCCAGGATTGTTTAGGGGCGAAGGTCGCGCACTTGGTCGAGGCGAAGCACATGCCTGGGAAGTCTGGAAGAAAAGTCAAGGATTCGCAAGAGTTAGTATGTTTCGTACATGTGGGCGACTTATGAAATAAATTCTTTGTTCAGCATTGATTGACTGGACAGATCTTTAATTATTATAATTAGAACCGATTGCAAAAGATTTAACAAAAAAATATATTGTAAAAACATTGAACAGCGCCCAAAAGAAAGGAGTTGGATATGGTCAGAGCAAGTATATACAGAAGACAATTGTCCACGTTATTCAATACCAGCATCTGTGTATTAGCGGGACACGAGACGAGTGCGGAAATCATTTAACGTCTCGGCACTGTCGCAACTTCGTTTGCGCGATCTCTTAAAAATTTCTTCGTCGCCATCTAGGTACAATACGTGAGACGCGCGCGAGACGCCTCTGTCCATTATTCAAATCAACCGCGAGGATCAGCGGCTCGCGCAATTCAATTGTTCCATTGTCTCTACGCCGACTTGTCCATATACTTTCCTCACCAATATAAACCATATATTTGTATTATACACATTTGTTTGTACTGTATAGAAATGTACAGTGACGTAGCGTAACTCGCGACACGGAGTTGGCGTTTTTCAACGGAGATGCTAATTATTGCGCAAATACAGTCGAAGCTCGTTTTAGCATTTGTAAATAGTCACGAGGTGGTATATCGCAGCGCCTAATGGACCAAAACCGATGAATAAGCAGCGAGACAGCGAAGTTTCATTTGCTACACAAGCATCGACACTTTGTGCGGCACTCGTACGTAAACATACACGGCGTAACGAAGAAAAGATCGAGAAAGGAAAAAAAAACGAGTCTATTGTATAACGAAAAACCCTTACTCTCTCGTATACGTACACGACACAACGAGTGAAACAGCTTGGTGCAGCGGTACAGTCGGCACGGAGACGCGCGCGACTCGTAACGACTCAAGGCGATCGACGCACTTTCACTGTCACCTGGACGAAAGAGAACATGCATTTTGTCTGCTTGTGCAACTCATTTGAGAACGGCTATGAGGTATACATATATCCCACCTGTGCATTATCGAGAACTTTTTTTTACCGTTCAATTGCGGAGGAGACCATAAGTAATTATGTGGATATGTGAGGAACCGATGAACGGTGAAAGTGCAGGATGACTTTTTTATGATTTCTGTTAATTGGACGGGGAATCGGTGCGACGTAAATGTATCTGAAAAGGGATATACATTGCGCAAGATATATATATATGTATCGCTTATTTTTCATTTCATTTCAGTTCTACGACAAAATACGCCTTTTTGCAAGTTAAATATTATAATTGCCGATAGATGCATCGTATTGCACACAACAATAGTGCGCAAACAAGAATACTTCATAAACTATATATAAAAAAAAAACCTACGAATGCACTATCGCATTGCGATCAATATCACGCAGCGCATTAATATATTGAGAAATCGATATTTTTTTTTTCCACATTACGTAAATAAGACACGATTGCGCCGATCCGCGCTATATGCCGATTCCAATACGGACACACACGTATCATCAATCGATCTTCGCAACCAATCTCCATCCCACCATTGACCCGCGGTGGCCAATTTGAAATTCAACCTGCATACGGATTCGCCTTACGTTACATATATATATGTATATACATAGAAACGCGCGATTTCATTAATCACGCGACGCTCCATGCGGCCATCATCTGCAATGCTAATGCGTGTAATTTCACTTTGAATCGCGATGTGGGCCCGCGAGCGAAAAAGAAAACACCGTAAATGCCAACCTGATACACGTATATATATATATATATATGTGCCGAAACCGTTATTACGTCCGAATTTTGCGATTCATGCAGTGCGAGAGGTACACCGTTAAAGAAAAATAAAATGAAAGCCGCGGGGCGTGTCGTCGATTCTTCGCGCGACACCTTTTTTTTTTTCCTTCGCCGAGCCATATAATAGCTTCCTGGATAAGCATTCTGTCCGAGCAAACGTATGTATATTATTTGCCAACGCGACACGACAATGAGCCCGACGAGATACGCAACGATATTTATCGATCCTAAACAATTAATGTTGACTGTTTAAATGTCTCGCTATTGAATTTTCGTTATCTGTAACAGTGCGCGACGATAAGAAATATCAAAACTATTACGGTATACTTTCGCATTACCACCAAGCCTTTGATCTACACTGTCAAATTAAGCTGTTCGTATACCGAATCATTCGAAAGCCAAGAATAACGACAATTTCATGTGTCGCGGATAAGATAACGAGGATCGAGCGGAAGCGCATCGAGGAGAGGAGAAACTCCATGCGCGCGCGGACTATCGCGACGCTTGGCCAATCCTTGGATACGTCAATGTGAACGCGTCGCGTGCACCGTGGCCTTTTTTGCTTCTGCTGCTGCGCGCTTCCTTCGCCGAGACATTTTTTTTTGTTGCAAGATACATTTTCGCGACTCGAGAACTGACCGATTTAAATATCGTCGTATATCATTATATCCGCGGTATATAGGTTGCGCGATAATTGCATTAATCTTTTTATCTGAATTTCAAGATCGATTCAGCATCTATGTGCACTTACAAGTGATTCAGAACTGATGAACTCCGACAAATGAGGTATTTAACTTTTTAATCGAGCAACGCAATTAATTGCGCAACGCGATCTCGATCTGAATTTATATCAAGCATCCTATTGAATAAAAGTTTAAGTATCTCAGAATTGCAGATACATACAAACAAATTAAATAGCATCACCCGATGAATTATTTACCCGTCTCGCAAATGAGAATTTCATTATAATAATATATTTTTCAAGGTATCACCGCGAGACTCGCATCGAATGCATATTATAGAAAATTATCCGCAGTTAATACGAACTATAAATTAAAAAAAAAAAAGAGAGAAAAAAGTCTCACGATCAGCGCAATCGAGAGTCGCACAATTAAATTGTATAAGTGAATCCCTCGGTGCATAATAATTAGGATATATAAAGCAGCGTATAAAGCTGCAACGAGTTCTTCAAAGGTCACAAAGAGAATAATCCACCTGAGAGTCTGCCCAGGCTTATAAACAATTGATCGTTCGAATTCCGCGAATCTCTCGCGACGAGATCTAGATCGATGAAGATCAAACCAGTAAGGCGCGAATTAACTCGCTCAAGTGTGTGTGCATGCATGTGTGCGCATTTATATATACATATAGTCAAAGTAGGCCAGGGCGATCCGTGACACGAGCTGGTAGGAATGACAAGGATGTATGCGTGATACACAGAACGCGGAGCGCGAGCGATTTTCGTCCATACCTATTCTCCATGTATATACCCATAATTCTCGCGTTGTGTGTGTGTTTTTTTTTTCTTCTATACTTCTTTCAGGCCGCGCGCGAGACGCTTTCTCATCGCGTTCAATGCTGCCGCCGCGTTTAAACGTGACTTAGTTTCGCGTCGGTCACCGCGGTGCTGACATTGGGGGACTAGTTGGACTGTTTTTATGTGCCGCGGGCGGGTTTATTAGCCTCGATCGGACGATCAATTTCTAGGCCTTTCGTATTTGACGTTTAGCTTCGGCTCTTGTATTAGCTCGATATAGCTTTTGTTATTGCCGGTGTAAAGTTGTACTTTTGCTCAGTTCGATGTGTTTCGGAGGTTTTAGAAGTGAAATGTAAGATGGTGCTTTGGCGATGTGGCGCGCGACCTCGAAAGTCAATTTAAAACAGGAATTAAATGGAATTGGAATCGGATTTTTTTTCGGATGCAAATGGATTGGGTTTTTATCACGGTACAGCTGTTCTTTGGGAGATTGTAAAAAGGAGGAATAAAATAAATTGGAATTTTACAATCTGCTTTGGAAACTGATAATGAGTTTTTTTCAAATCCACTCAGCTCTTTCGATACTATTTAGCCGCGAATTTTCCATTCTTTCAGGACTTTATGGCCTTACGATGTAAAATTCGCGCGGATATCTTCTATTGATAATAAAACAGGAGAAAGATTGAATGATTTCCAGTTCGGCAATCGTAACGAAAGTATATTATATCGTTAAAGTTTTCTAATTGATTACAGCTCTTTAATATATTTATGCAAACGAGTGGGACTGACACCGATATGCATTATAAAAATTCAATTATGTAAGTCTAGATGACAATGAAAGCGAGTTCGAGAAACGATGCCATGCGTGAAAAGGAGATCGTGCCGCTAATCTTTTTTTTTCCTTCATTAGAAATTCTGATTTTGAGCTGAATCTATATATTTCGCAATAGCGGGATTCAAGATTTAAATATTAATCAAAATTGTGTCGGCTTTATTGAAGTGAAATCCTGACTCTATGCCGAAGTACCGATTTTGAAATTTATATATATTGAAAATAATTTCTACTGTGCAAGATCTGATATTATGATTTATTCAATAATATAAAGATGTATACTGCAGTCTTCATAAAACACTAATAAATTTAATTTTCTTCATAGAGAATATATTGCTGTTTCTAATGCTCCAAATGAACGGTAAAAAATTATAAAGAAGCATAAAAGTCAAGTATAGACATATTGATGAAATATCATTGGAAAAAAACTCCAAGTTATACAATTGGAAAAATATGACTGAACGAATAATAAATTTTGCAAAATTATTGTGCATTTCAATAATTAGCATCATCGAATCCTGCAAAGCTCATCTTCAAATTTCTTCATCAAATTCCGTTAGAACTACAAGACAATCGGTCATATAAACAAAGAAAAGAACGTTACCGCGTAAGCCTCGAAGAATCTCGCGACTCATGAACAGCTCTATTTTTACGTATGCAAATGGTGCGGATAAAACAAAAACAGAAGCCATAGATTATCTCTCGCAAGAAGAAGAAAAGAAAGAGATCGAGATACGCGTCGATGATCGTAATGAAATTGCGCTTGCATAATGTCCCAAGGATAAGAGGCTCGCCGCACGTCTCGATAAACGCACGCGTCTAGAAACGGTGCAACTTTTCTGAATCACCGCCTCGCGCGCATCTAAGTATACAGAGCTTTTACGACAAACCGAGCATATATATGCTAATTAGGAGGCTAATAGAGGATGACGTGTTTCTCGAGGCGAGTACTTTTTTTTTCCCGCGGCTCTTAAACGAATACCATATCGACAATGGCACGTGCGTGAGAAGTTTCTAATTGTAAAGGGCATATTTTTCGAAACCTCGGAAATCGGTCGCTATATCGAAGGCTACTTATGTAGTGCAGCGAGTTATTCAAGGACTCGGTACAATTCGTCAAGATTTGATATTCGCGAAGGAGCGGAACGCCTTTGTGCATGAGCTTATGTACGCGTAACGCCAAAAAAAAAACTGTGGTAAATAACGATTCGTCGCGGATGTGTTATATATTGCGATTGACAATTTGCAAATGACGCAGTGGAAGAAGTTGAAACAGGAAAAGCTTAGCATTGCAAACATAAACATTTTGTATATAAATGATTAATGCGGTGGTTATTAAATTTCACGCATAATTTTTAATTGTATACAGCTTAAATTCCAGTACATGTAGCAACGAAAAAGAAAGGGTTCAACAAGCCGCGTTTTTGCACAATGGAATTATTGCTGCACACGTTCGGGACATAAACAACAATTACACACACACGAAAATCATCGTGCAATCAACTTATTAATGTTAGGCCATGTTGCGCAAGCCATCGAAGCGCAACGAGGTTCATCAAACTCCTGACGCGTTACGCGCACATATTCATCCTTCGGATAAATATATGTTAATGATCATATCGAGAGATTTTTCAGCTCAGCAATGAGTATACTTGAATTTAGCAACAGCCGCTCAACTTTTGCGAATCGCAAGCATTAATTAACGGGATATTATTCATTCTCATATATAATATCGATCTAATCGCAACGGCCGGTCAAAGCTTTCAGAGCGCGAAACCCATAGAACAAATTCAATCTTTCCATTCCGAATCCCACGTTAAAAAGCCGGTAAAAATGTGTTTGTGTGTGTGTGTTGCCACGACAGATTCTTTGTTTCCGATCGCGCTGAGAAGAACAATGCGCCCCATTGTCAACGAGAGGGACACACACGTATTTATAATACATCATGTATTATGGGAAGCTGAATGAAAACACGTTGGCACGTCTGTTGACTCGGCAGCGGAAAGCAGGTTGACATTTATACATTCGAATGACCTCCAGATATATATATATATATATAACACATATACACACAGATACGCGGACGAATAGCTTCCGGTTCTGTCGTGAGACGAAGCGCTTTTGCAGCCTCGCTATCATCGCTCTCTGTCTCGCTCTGTTTTTTTTTTCTTTTCTTCCTCGTGCGTGTGCCAAGCGAAAGCGACCGGCTGCTTTTTATATGTATATATAGTCTTATTGGGATGAAGCGGGAAAAGCGACGCGCGATACCCGATGCGGTGCGGCTGTTTGCTTTCGATTTCGATATCCCGTTTTTTTTTTTCTCTCTTTTGGCGAACTTTGTCGCCGGCTGCTGAATAGATCTGCGTGTGCGATTGCGAGTAAAGCTAGTTTTTTTCTGGTTGGGGTTAGACATGGATTTATTTTAAATTTTTGTAACCTATTATTTTGTAAAAATGTCTAATCAAAATTATTTATAACTCGTTTATCTAGATGAATTTCGATAGATTGTTATAGGATCGGAGGTGAAATAAAACTGCAAGTCGAGATAGGAATAATCAGCTATGTACATATATATACCGAAGTATAGAGATGGAAAGGATAAGATGCGCACGGGCTGATTTACATATTGTTTTTTTTTTTTTACGAGCGCGCGATAAATGCGCTTTTCACTGACCTACTATGAAATCTTATTTATTTTCTATTGTGCCAGAGGTTAAACTTTCAGTAAATAAATCTGTCAGGACCACGTGAAATACGATTACACGCGGGTAATCATTAGTATAAAAGATTGTTTTACGTCTTAGAAAGCAGCCTTATCAAATAAACATGAGAGTCATTCGTAATATCATCGTGTAACGTGGAACTCGAGTACAACTTCCAAATAGAAATCTTGAATTAAAATGATCGCAGAACCGATATTGAAAATAACACCCGTCTTGCTAAACTCGACCTCTATCTACTCGCACTCGACCAAACCCTTACAAGTTTCTCCGACTATTTCCAAAACGATAAAACTCGCAAATCTACCAAAGAAGTCCATACAAGCCAACTATATAACCAACAAAACTCGCATCCAGTCAATCGTACAAAACAATGCAGGTACATCAACTCCAATATATATATATATATATATATATATATATGGATAAAGTATAAAATAAAATCTCTCACCCCTAAGTACATCAGCGGGTATGAGCCTGCGGTAGGTCTTTGGTCTCTCCTCCTCCTTCTTCTCGTCAGCGGCGTGTACGGCGACAACCGCGAGCAGCGCAACCATTGCCAATGTGAACTTCATCTTCTCCAAAGATACGATATATCCCAATAGCGAGAGAACGGACAACAAAAAGGGGGGGCAAGGTGGTGCGAGTGTACGCGACTGTTCCGAAACACCGATAATTTCAGGACTGGCTGGGCCTCTGTCTCGTGCCTGGCTTTTATAGCCGAGTGCCGGGCGCGGCTCTCTCTCTCTCTCCTGCACCAGCGCACTCTCCGCTTCTCTGTCTCTCTCCCCCACCGCAGCTCGTACACACACCTTTACCTATAGTCTCTCGTTCGCGGACGCGAGGCTCTCCTTTTTTTTTTTTACAGCAGCGAGAGACGAGTGGTCGCCTCCTTCTCTCTCGCTCTCGCTCTCGGTGTGATGCCCATCATCGGTGATTATACTGTGTGTCGAGGGAGAAAAGTGCATGTCTATAGCGCGAGGTCGCGGTGCGTACGGGCCGAGACGAATTTTCTTTTTAGACCGGGACTTTTCAATCTCGCGACGCTGACTAGTGCGTACGCGATGCCTATCACGCGTTGAAGTCTTTATATCCTTTGTATATGGCCGATGTACTTTTGCGCAATGGTATATATATGTATACACGTTGAATTTTCGTTGCGACGCGCTAGTTGGTGAGAAACGCGCTCGACTGGCGTTTATCGATAACCAACCAACTTTTCATTCATCTATTTTTCATTACTATATCCGTATATACATGTATAGGCTGGTGTAGTGCGCCGAGCCGGCTATAAACGCGGCAAGCCTTCGTATCGTGAGAGCATTTCTGATGGTGCCGCTTTTCACAAAATGCCTTTAGCAGATCGAATGAAGGTACGATAATTCGTCCGTTCATACTTAACGTGTAAGACTTCTATATATAATAAAAATGCAATGATTGTGATAGTAAAACGTGTATATGCGCAATATTTGTTTGCCTCATTTTCAATGGATATATATGACTCATCTCTCGTTCGTGTGTAATATATATAATATAAGTAATGTATATAGCATTAAAAGACGTCGATGAAGCAGTTGGCAAAGGTAATATTGAAAAAAGTAACTATATAATTGTACAATGTACAAGTGCGCGCGGCATCTATATTTAGACAAATAGACGCTTCGATATAATAACTAGTTTCTTAAGGACTCGACAGCTGCACATATATGCATCTCTTCTTCCACGCAAAGCTCGCGCAGACGCGAACAAAAAAAAGTATTTTCGTATGCACTATGGGATACATATGCTAAACGGCGAATCGCGGACTGCACTCTGGTTATGCGTGTATATACAGTTTCCGCATGGAATAGCATTGAATACATATATTGACCTTTTCTAACAATGTATAGGAACTAAGCCTATATATATATAGCGTGTCGCATTCGTATTTCACGCCGATTTTCAAATATAAATTTCATTCTCCGATGCACAAGTGTCACACAATTACAAAATAGCTAAACCAATTCGTTGCCGCCGCGGAGTTTTCTAATATTATTCAAAGTACAATAATGGGATATTCGCGTTGGAGAAGAGACTTTCGTGGATATAAGAAGAGGCACGAACAGAGAGTGATTCGAGACGATTGTGCATAACTATTTTTTTCCCTCATTTTTACATACAGTGCGAGAAGCGATAAAAGTTGGAATGACTTTATAAAGCGAAACCAGTGAATAGCATTCGCGGGCGAGTTTCGAAACGACAGCGTGTAATACAATGCTTATAATACCGTTTTTTTACAGTTGCATAATTTTGCAATGCTCTACAATTATTTTGCCTCCGTAGCACTAACGTTAACAAATTAAAAAGCACTATTAACATTAATATAAGAATCATTGCCTACAAGGACTGGCTTTGAAGAATACATAAAAAAAACTTCGTAAAAAAAGTTAACATCGCCTTTACAATGGTTCTTTGCTGAATCCCAAGAATATTTAATTCCAATACTTTTAGTAGGAATAAAAAAAATACAGACAATTTCTTGTTAAACGTCTTTCAATTGTGGTTCTCCAAAAAACAAAAGTATAAGTATTTTAGGATAATGCAGGAGTTGTATGCATCACGTTTATAAAATCGAAAAGAATTCATTGCGGAAATAATCTGGAAGACTTCCGGAAGAACAACCAATCATACAAAAGAATATTCTAAATTTTCCATTTAAAAAGCTTGTTCTACAGTTAACCCGCAAACATAATCGTCATCTTCTTTCTCGCGCATTTTCCGATATGAAATACCTTCTTCATCGTCGTCTATATAACATAAAGCAGCGATTGTTACAGCTCAATTACATCTCGATACGGAACAAACGTCGCAGGTCTCATAACGCATTCCCCGCATGCAGTCTTTCTCGCCGTACACACCTACAACAATAATATTGCTTTAACATTTTTCGCACTCACGAGAGAGAGAGAGAGAGAGAGAGCGACACTGACCTTGGCAGCGCTGCAGCCGCCGAATGTTTGCTTTGCCGCCGTCGTCGCATATCCTTCCGCCTTCGCCAGCAGTTTTATCGAGTGCGTTAAATCCCGTCTCAAGGAAATAACCGCCTGCTTTAGCGTCTGCGAGGCGTTTCCTCTCCCGGAATACACATGTACGTTATATATATATACAAATTTGTATTCAGCGCGCGGCGATTTATACGCGCGGAGCTCGTTTTCGATTGTTCTTGCTATCCTGAATTACCTGAAAGATTATTCAAGGATGGCTTCCGAACTTCGTACGTTGGCCGTGTAAATGATTTGGTGAACTTGGTGCTGGAGCGAGATTTTTCTCCTTTAATTTTTTTTCGTTTGCTCTTGAAATACGTAAGTGAATTTGCCTATCGTCAAGGTGGTGTGCGATAGAGTCAGTGACTGTCGCTCGTTCTACAATTAGCCACTCGTATATATTTGTTAGCGATGAGTGATAGCAATTTTGAGAAAACAGAAATGATGTTTCGAAGGAATATATATCATTGCTGATGGAAGTGAGTTTTTCCATTTGAATCTTCTTTGATGGATTTCGCGTGGCAGAAATTTACTATGGTCATTAACGCGTTTAATTTATGATTTCTCGAAACTTATTACTTGCGCTGAAACTCGACGTATTAGCGAAATAATACGCGATATTTTATGTTTCGCATTGAAATGAATTATGAAATTGTAGATCCTCTGGCACAACTAAAAACTGTAATTTAAATGTACTCGTAAATTTAATTTAATGTGGATATGATTTCGTGAATCGTGAGTTGTTTTACTTTAACGAGTGCTTAATCGAGAATATATATATATATATATATACTTCATTGAATAGAACGGCTATCATTGAATAATTCCATTGTTTACAAAAACTCAAACAGCCTATATAGGTATACTTTATACATATTGCTTATTAAGAAATACTTTGGTTAGAAATTCGCGCTCATGACCCATATACTTTGACTGTGAAACTAATCCACCTATAGACCGAACTAATGTTTTTCGTGATGTCATATAATATCGTAACAACGTGACAAGTGCGCAATGGAAATTTGATTACGATTCAACAGATTTCACAATGAAGTTATATATCTATTACAAAGCACTCAAAGCTTTTGTCGCACAACCGATTCCAAAGTATCCGACAGCTATATGCTTTTACCTGTGTAGTTCATCGAACCATAAAATTAAAGTAGAGTAAAATCGGACTTGACGATGTCGTTTCTTTGAACAGGGAGAGGGAGAGAAAGAGAATCGGCACGTGTATCCATCTGATGCGAACGTCGCCGTGTCCTTCCCGCGTATAAATCCGTCATGGATTTTCGGCTGAGGTAAAAGTCGCGGAATCGCGATTTCTGGACTTACCAGAGTTACGAAGGAAATATGCAGGTTGAAACGGATGCGAGATTGATGGACGTACTATCATCTTATATGTGCAGTTAGAGGAAACATTAACGTAGTATAATATGCGTTTCAAAATGAAAGAAACGATTAAGCGTGTAAAAAATGTCCAATTGTGGCCAATTTGACAACTTGTTTCAAATTTTGAAGTAACCGCCAGTTTGATTCATAATAAAACATTGCATCTGAATGGTGGGTATAAGATCGTTTAAACAACGTATATTCTTATAGGCTGAAAACCATCCGAAATTCATCGAGTCGGATATAAATCGGTCGTCACGCATCAAACCCGCAAAAGAGATCGAGAGGGGCGAAAAAAAGAGGCGCGCGCGACCGCCGCTTACAGTTGCCGCACACGTCTGGCATATATACCTTCTCGAACGTTCTTCCCCGGTCGTGTTTTAAATATATCCGTTGATCCTTTCCTCTCTCTCTCTCTCTCTCTCTCTCTATAAAGCCGCACACGCGCCTCCCTTCAAATGCACGCACACATTTGAGTGAACGGCGAGGCGATCTCTTTTCTCTCTCTCTCTCTCTCTCTCTCTCGCTGGTATACCCATAAACACGCGGGAGGAGCCTCGCACGCGTGCATAAATTTCGTTACTTGGTATATAATAATACCGAGGCAGCAGCGACGCTGATTTGCTGCTCCCGAGCGCGTTTGGGTTTCGAAACAAAAGCTATATACTCTGTGACTCAGCTGGGACTCTTTCTTTTTTCTTTTATCGGATAGGTAGGATTCGTGTGTGACGCGCAGGAGATTTGTGAAAAATTGAAGATGTCTGTAACGGAGAACAATGATATTTAAGATGAAGTATACGAAAAATTACTATGATATACTCATTTTCTAGAGATTTTTCTTATATTCATAGCAAATATTAATATTCAACATAGCAATTTTTATAGATATACATGGTTCTTTATGATAAACAGTATTGCCAAAATTACTCTGTCCATAGTAATATTTGTTATGAACATAAGAAAAATCTCTATAAAATGAGTTTGGTACGCAACATAGTAATTTTTCGTATACTCCATTTTAAATATTGCTACATCATTAAGGTACAGCATTACTAACTAATACTGATTTTTGTATCAATAGGTATAGCAGATTCGCTCGATTATATTTCTTTTTTGCGACTTGATTTATGAATATACGAGTATGTTTGAAGAAAGCCTGAAAGTCGGAAGAAAGTTGGGAGATGACTGTACGAAAGTTCGATAACAAGATAATAAAGATAAAGTGATTGTAACGTACGGGTGGCAAAGGAAAAAACGGAACACCCGCGCGTTATTGTGATAATTTAATGTACTTTCAAAATGAATTTTTTTTTTTCGTTAAATGCGCCGACGTTTATTAAACGGTTATTTTATACATGAAAGGTGCAGCACTTTATACACGGTGCAAACATATATTCTCGCTTGATTTTACATTATGTTGTACGAGTCGCTTTAGACGTAAAGATGGTTGCCTTACTATAGGTTCGGACCTTATCTACTTGCGACTATTGACATTTACCAAATCTTCACGAATTTCGTATTGAAACTAAAAATGAGTATTTGCGCACACTCAAAATAATAGTGCAATAACTTAATCTCATTACATAACGTAACAATAAAATAAATAATTTAATCATAAAACTTCAACGAAAACGATAAAAATTCTTTCCATATGAATTCAATTTATAAAAAGGTTCATATAACGATACACTCGGCATTTATACATTCGGAAGAATCGGCAGTATTATCGTAGCTTTATGTCGACCCGGTAACACCGACACAACATATAACTCGGCCGTCCACCCACATTATACACAAAAGAGAAGCGATCGAGCCAGTTTACTTGACATATGCTCGATCCGCCGGTTTATACACTTTTTTTTTTGTCTTTGTAACCCATGAAGCTTCACCTCGCACATTATATACATCATATATCTCGAAGAAGAACTGGTTCGAGCGGCCAAAAAAGAGAGTACGAAGACTATAAAAGAAGTTTTTGACGCTTTCAGCAATATGGTCTCGAAGGTGAAAGCAGCTGCGCCGCCGCCGCCGCCGTACGACAACTAAGAAACGAGCGCGGAGGAGTCGATCCCGATATATTTTATACTCGCGTGTATATAAGGTATATATGTCGAGTTCGCGCGATTGTCGCGGCAGCCGTTACATGATGCTCCATACATTTCAATATATCTTGGTCTACAGATTCTCTTTGTTCCCGCGACAACGTGTAAGTAGTCCTTTTCTCGGGTTTTTTTCGAGGTCAGTATGCTGGTGCTCCTCTTTTTTTTTTGGACGGTGACGTATACTTTTTACGGATTGCGGGAGATGGAAATAGTGTTTATTTTATTCCGCGATTATTATGTGCAAAAAGAAAAATTTCATTTTTACAGGAGCAGCTCTATTGTTTATGTCGTGATCAAAAAGTCGATGACTAATTTAGATTTAATATTTAAGCGATAGCACTTGGCTACTGCATAAATGATTATTTGTTGAAAAAGAAATTACGAGTCAAATGTTCCTCTCTCGCGATTGGAATCACAATTATATTTGTACATATACGAGCAGGCCGAACAAATTACTTCCTTCTGACGTTCGCGCTGTTCTTGGAGACATACCGCGCCACTGCCATATTATACTTGGTTGGCTGTTTATCTTCTCTGTTCGCCAGCTGAAATTTTAATCCCGAGCGTATGTTTTATAACAACAATGCTTCGTTATCTCGTGTCATGCATCTGTTGCTAAACCAATCGGCTGTGGTTTAGTTGTTTATGCAAATAGCGGATGTGAAAGAACAGAAATCTTTCGATTTATTGATACTTTAATTATTAACTTCTTTCGTTATTTATACAGTTTTTTGCACTTATATCCTTTCGAACGCACTCGAATAATATACGATTATTCGAGATGACGAAGAAACTATAAATTTCGCTTTTTAATCGGTTTGAAATTTCACCTTTTAGTTTCGATATATCAAAGTATAAGTATAGGATTTTACTTAATATCTTCGATAATTAATGAACTTTCTGAATTTATAAATCTTTCGAGTTCTTCTTACGTAGGACTTGAAATAAAGTGTAGAACGATAAAATTTCTTATAGATCTCTTTATATTTAGTTACCTATAAGTGATTAATCAAACATTTTTTTTCTTCAACGACAGAAAAATGATAAAACAAAAATTGCATAGGTAAAAGAAAAGTACCTAATTTTGTGATTTATAAAAATATCAATATAATGTAAATCATAGTATCAAGTTTAATGCGCAATATCAAACTATACCTTTGTAACTCTTACTTTTCAAGGTAATCAGAGATAAATCTGGGAGATTTCGGTAATAACTTTTCTACGAACTTTTATCGTCACGTGCGCAAACACATATCCGACAACTACTTTCACTTAGCATCTCTTCCAGAAAGTCATCTTCTTTGCGCTTGAGTTTTGTAACACGTGTTATATTTTACATTTCGTTTTCCTAGAATCTGTGTGTCTTGCGCCAAGAAAACCTTTTAAGATTTCAAGATACTTTTAAAACTTAATATTATGTATCCAGAATGTTGCTGTGTTAAAGTATTTAAAAAACGGAAATTTCTTTTTAATTCGTCGCTCAAAAATACTTGGGAAATTAACGCAGTTTATCGAATATCTTTTCCAAGTGTATTTTAGATGGATTTTTTTACAGTATACGTTAAAATTATTTATTTCCTTGACTTTTCCGTATTTTTAAAAATAAAAATGTATATGTTTATTATAATTAAGAGTTTCGAAAAATGTGTTTTGAAAAGAATTCAAAGTCTTTCCAAGTACAATTAGCGGAATCGGCACCGATTTAAATGAAAGGAATTCCCAGATGCAAGCTCAGAAATACGCCATCGCGTGTTTATCAAGTGGAGCTGTATAAAACTTGCTGTTTGTATATTTTAGAAAATTAAGAACATTACAGATTTAATTTAATCACTCATAACATAATATATACCTAGTAAATATTTATGCATCAAAGTCTTCAAGAATATACTTTTTGAACATAATAAATAATTTTGATGTTACTTTTTTAACAGGAACAACTGTAGAGCTATTAAACTTATAAATATATATACTTAGATTTGAAATATAGCAAATAAAAAATGCAACGTTTTTAATAATTTTTCAAATATTTATTTCTATAAACATAGAAGTTTGTCAGGTACATACATATATTTATACAATTTTTTTTTCTCAGTGTTAAGCATAGTCTTGATAATTTTTTCCCTTGAATAAAAAGTCAATGAATTTTTGATACTCTATTTAATACCCAACGATATTTTATTGGTTTCAGTATATTATAAGAATGTTCTAATTTAATTAATCATTTATGGCCATGTGCAGCTAACGTACAATCTATATTATAAAGAATGTTTCACATTATTTGTCATATTAAATATATTTGAAGATCATCAAACAAGAATCTTATAAAAATATAGATGTTATTATTAACTGTTAGAATATTTGGTCTTTATTCTCAAAATTTAAAAAAATCTATACTGTATCAAAATAAGCTCTTTTTATTACTAAGCGTCTTACTAAAATATAGTGAATAACATTCATAAACTTATTGGTACAAACTTTTAACAATATTTAAATTATATATGTACATTCTTTGTAGAAATTTGTAATTTAAACTATATACACATAGACATTCCTTTTAAAGCAAATATTTCCCTGCTAGAAAATTTAATGATATTCCAGCCAGATTGAAGCTAGATTTGCATGATATGCTTACGATCTGGCTGTATTTCTGGACGGAAGCCCCGTGACTTGACGACGGTTTTAGATTAGAATCTGGGTGGATTCTACTTAATTTTTAAAATAATATAAAAATATATTTTATTGAACGTTACTATATTTATTAATAAATATTGTATTGAAAAATACAAAAATAATAATTTAAAGCTATATTATGTCCATTTGGGGTTAATTAATCCGTCTAAGGCGGCAGCCGCACCGAAACAATAGTACAGCAGCACTCTTGTTTTGAACCGATCCGCCTAGAAGCTGGTGTACCAACCAGCTCGACTCGTTAATTTTCTAGCAGGGTTGTTGAATATTTTATATAAAATTTACATTTGATTAGAAGCATAACTGAATAAATACTATTGAAGTTTGGGCACTTCCAATGAGACACTAGCTCCTGCCATTTTGCTGCCATAATGTCCAGCCCAATAAGACCTATCTTGTCCGCCGTGAACAAATTTGATTTTTCTTAATCCCTGACCATAATTTTTAAATTCATGCTCGAACTATAATATTCATTGAATTTATTTAAAATGCATTCAAACAATTTAAATATTCATAATTAACATACTCACTTTAAACCATTGATTCTGTGTTTCATCTTCCAGGGTTTTAGTATAGTTGTAAGAGTTTAATACTACGTTGTTCTCTTGTAACAACTCAATTGTACATATATATACAGCAGGACAATCCCAACGACAACAGTACCATTCGCTTACCTATAAAGAAATGGAAAAATCAAAAACTCATTTATTTTCATTACTTCTTTTTAATACGAAAAAGTTATAGTTTACGTTGTACCTTTATTGTGGGCTGTAAGTTGTCTAATAAGTACTCTGAAAAACCCTCGTCAAGTAAATTCACTACTTGTTGCTTCCCACATTTTACAAAAGAAGTGACAAAGCAGTAATTTTTTCCTTCAAATATCGGATCTTCAGGCAACGGTGGTGCCCCAACAGGTGGATTTTCTACTTGCCATTCATTACCACCCTGATATATAAAATTCCAGTGATCAAATGATTTTTTTCCTGAGTGATTTTTTATTAAATTCTTATTAAAAGGCTTCTTAGCACAAATAAAGTAGTACATAGTCCAAGGAGCATCTTCATCAGCGGGTAATATGTGACCCACTACCTTTTCAGCTTTCTTACGCCAAATGTAACTGTTAATGAGAACATTCCAGCGTTTGCAAACTAATTGACAAGAAAGTAATGTTTTGTGATCAACCAAGCAAAGTATTTCTGATAATAACTCTTCTGGAATGTATTGCTGTCTTATCAATAATCCATTATTACTTGTTTCATCATACGTTATACGAACTTCAGGCTCCGTCATAGACATATTTTTTAATTTATTAATGGATTGTCCCATCTAAAAATTTAAGTATTGAACAGAGGTTATACTGATTTCTATTGAAGAATATGAATTTTCTATACTACTTTGTATTTACACTATGTGTTAGAAACAAATTTGATCAGATTAATTATTAATTATTCTTACATTTAAAATTTTCTTTTAAAAGAAAACTACACTTGCCTACTCAAAACAGGTTACACTATTACACTAACTTGCCACTTCTTATAAGCATTACGGATAACGTATTTACGCGGATGGTGTCAGACTCAAAACCTCATGTCTATTGTAGCAGCTGATTTGATAATGAGTCATTGGCCATTGCTATCTCTATACTTATATATTTCCACTGTTCACGTCATCCAAAATGTGGTATATGTACATTACAGCATTAAATTATTGGTTTATTAAATACTAATTAAAACTATAACAGGTAGATAAGTATATTCGAGCGGAATTTATTATATATGTGTTAAAAATTGTCCTACTGCAATACTGCATGCAGATACCATGCCAATAAAAATAAATTTAGGATGCCGCGATTGCCATTTGCCGCATGCGCGCTATATAGACAGCCGACAGGTGACACAGCCATCACTGACATGACATAACCTTTCATAGTGTGCGTATAATATAATCGGCAGTGTATGTGTTAGACTCGTTCAAATAAGATAATATAAGTAACATAAAATTGTTATTATTTAATGTAAAAGTGAAATGCCTTATGCACGTAAAAAGCATCATAAAGGAATTTTACATCTGAAGAAAAGTTGGCGAACAAAAAGAAGAACGAAGGATCTTGATGAGGTAAAGAAATCTAACCTCTGCTCGAACATTCGAAACCGCGTGCTCGTTTGTTGCTTACGTGATTATATGATTGTTTAATTTTTTTTTTAAGATTGACGTAGATTTAAAGGAAGAAAATGCTAAACAGCTAATAAACCAAGAGATAGATTTGGATAAGCCAGGATCTGCTCAACATTACTGCATTCATTGCGCGTGAGTTATAAGTTTAATAACAATTTTTTAAATACTTTAAGTATTTTTTCATATGATAAATATATTTTTTTCATTATTGAAAAGTACTATTTCAATTTTTGCAAAAATACTAAACAATTAAATTTTAATAATTAGTAAACTTTTTTCAGACGCTATTTTATAAATCAAAAAGCTTTGCAAGATCATTTTAGAACAAAAGTTCATAAAAGACGAATGAAAGCACTAGAATTGGAACCTTATAGTGTAGAAGAATCAGAGAGAGCTGCAGGAAAAGGAAATTTTGTATTACCAGAAAAACGCGTAATTCAAACTATAGAAACTGAAAATGATATTAACAAAGATTCTGCAGATATGAAAGTTGATGAATAAACATTTAGTGTATATACATATACGTGTTATTAAATATTTTGGAAAAACTGTATAATGGCATGCTTTAGGGTAAGACAGTTTTGTGCACATAAAAATACAAATTTAAACATTCTGAAACCCAGCATTTTGTCAAAATTTTTATGTATTCAGAGATCTTACGCTTCTGCATTATACGTTCCTGGTAGTAAAGCACATAAAACATTTGCATTTTTAGTACCAGATCTAGACTTCGATAATCGCTTCAGTGATATACAAAAGTTGCAAAAAGATCTTACTGTAAGAGGCTTAAAGATTGATGCATTAGAATTACAAAAAAAATGGGAGTTCTATAAATATATTAATTCAAACAGACATGTTTTAGAAGAAAAGCGAGCTGGAATTAATCAACAAATAAAACGTATTAATGCACAAAAAAATCCTTCTTCTGAAGATAAACAAAAAGTAGAATCCTTAATGCATCAAGCTAAACTTATAAAAGAAGATTGGAAAGTAGTTAAAGATAGTGTTTGGGATCTTCAAGAAACCGTCATCCCTGAGCTATTGAAATTACCTAATGAAGTTGATCAACAAACACCGTGTGAAATTCCAATTCTACTCGTAAGTGCAGGTGAAAGACCAAATGTTCCAGAAAATAAAAAACAAAACCATCTAGATATTGGCAAAAATTTAAATTTATTAGATTACAGAAATCCAATTCAATATTATTTATGCAATAAAGCAGCATCTTTTGAACTTGGAATTCTAGCGTTGAGTAGTAAAGTTCTAAAAGAGAATGGTGCTATGAGAGTAACCGTACCTGATTTCTGTCGAAGCTTACTCGTAGAAGGTTGTGGTATGGACCATGAGAGTTTAACAGAAACTTTTATTCTGCAAAATACTGATGACGTGGAAGAAGATTATTTGATCAATCGATTACATTTGGTTGGAGGTGCCAGTCTTCCAGCTCTTCTGGCCATATTCACTAAAACTTCAGTACCAAGAAAATTTCCTATGAAATTTTTCTCCACTGGAAGACAATATGTACCATTCCCAAACACTCCAACAACATATGGATTATTTTCAGGTTGTCAAGCATCAATTGTACATGCTTTAACTTTTGTTGAAGATAAAAACAGCTCCGAGTATGAAAATGAATTTCAAAAGTTAATAGAGGCAACTTCAACGATTTACGACGAGATTGGTTGTCATTATCAGATTGTAATAAGACCTGCTAAAGACCTTAATCCATCAGAAAGCATGAGAGTTTCCTTCGAAATGTGGTCAGCACATTCTAATAAGTACATTGAAGTTGGGCATATTTCGAGATATAGTGACTATTTAAGTAAGAGATTGTTAATTGCTCATGATACACCGAAAACTAGTGCATTCTCAGCTATCATTAGTGGAACACTGTTGTCTGTTCCAAGAGTGTTAGGCTGTTTGATCGAGGAGAATCCTGAAAAGTTTATCTTACCAGAGAAAATCACAGAGTTTACTTACTAGAATCTAATGTGAGAGTGGAATGAAGAGTAATAATATTTTTATTGTTACATTAATATTGTTACATAAAATGTAAATACATATGTTACATTATTGAAATGTAAATTATACAATATTACACTATTTTGCAAAAAATTAATTATCTTTTTTATTTATACACATCATTTCTGATCCAACATTTTCATAAAGTTAAGTTATCTAAACAAATAATTATATAAGCCTGTTTAAATTCATAAAAAGTAAAGTAGATGCAGAACTCGAATCCTATTACAGAAGAATAAGCGCGTAAAAATTACAATTATGAAAGTATCGATAAGCATTAAATAACAATCATTATACTTCGTTAATACTCTGTTACAAAATCAATTGCGGCAAGAAAAGTAAGCCGCAGAAAGCAAATAAGCTGCAATAAAGCGCTTTAAGAAAATAATACACATAGACGGTAACAATGAGCACCGAAACAAGTCGCTGACTTAGAACAATATAAAAATGAAAACATTTCATGGAAAACAGATGTGGCCGAACAATGTCACAAAAGAAAAAGAATGTCGCCGGCGGCACGTATATATATATCGACGCGGTATATAACCACACGCAACGGTGCCAATATACATACAGTCAACGGCCCATAACATCGTCAATTGCAAAACATCGCGGCCCATCCTTTTCCGGTGTCTCGTGCGTCTCTCGTTGCGTCGCCGCAGCCGCCACCACAACCGCGACTACGACATAGTAGGTGTAAATGACCTTTTTTCAATGAACCGTCTGTACACTCATTTTTTTTTTTACTCTCAGAAGAGTCATCGTGCACTTACTTTCTAATATTTGCAAACTTATTTCAGTATGATAATGGAGATTGAAAAATTCAAATAGATTTATAAATTTGTGAAAATTGAAATCCAATCCTACAATAATTAATTTACTAGATAACATTAATTTAGTTTTTTGTAAGATAAATTATAGCGATACAAAAACTTGATATAAAAGTGTCATATATAAATGGGCTTTTAACTTTCTAGAAATTATTTTTTTCTTGGACTCCAAGATATTAATGGTAAAGAGCTTTTAGGTCAGTCGTTCTGATCTATTCAAAAATGCTTAAAAAAACATTGGTTTTGTGAAAAGATTAATGACGGTATAGTGTTTCAAAAGATGCAAAAACATTTATTTACACCAAAACATTTATTAATTTGTATACACCAAATAGGTATAAAAGTACCCTTTACACAAAATTACAAAAGATACACCTATATTGATTAATATTTTCTAACTAACAAACGTACAGCAATTTTAGCTGCTGAAAATGAATAAAATTCAATCTCTTAGAGTGTAATATCTTCTATATACAGTCCAAACGTGAGTCGTTGACTTTAAGAGTCTCCTAGACTCGTCGCGAAATTTCTTTTTTTCTTTTCACCATCGAGAAATTGCTCGGAGGATGTTGCACAAAGGCTCGTTAATAAATATCTGCAAAAAAAATGATAAGGCACGCTTTCATTTGAGTCTTTTCCACGCCCTCAACTTTGTCCTCGGCTTCCTTAGCCGCGTACGTTAACTAAGGATGCTGTTTTCCTTTTTACGCGTACCGTGACGATCGTTTGCGGTAATCGTCTTTTTCTTTTTCTTCACTATCGCTTTAACTTCGTTTTCGTAACTAATATTGCATCTTAATTACCAATAAGTACACGACGAGAAAAACCGTATACGTCAATCTGAAAAATGTTAATTCATGCACACTTCTACAAAATTTTGAATTCCAATCAAAGTCCAGTTACGAGTTACGCCGCTTATAGTGACGTTTAAAGTTATATAGGTAAAAGTGGAATAGATTCTCGAATGAATAAAATATGTGCTAATTTAACTTTTTTTTTAAAGCTTCGTCATCATATAGAAAATGTATTACGAGTAACAATCGCAAGAATGCCGCTACAATTTTATGATGTTATGATGTTTATTGAAATTTCAACGTAAACATGTGTACGCATAGACACACCTCCATCATTAAAAGTAATTCGATTCATGAACATATTAAATTCCTCGTAAATACATATATTTATAATCTATTTACAAATATAAAAACATATACTTCTGGTAAAAAAGAAAAGCCAATGTAAGCAATATATATTTTTTTCATTAAAAAACTATGAAGAAAATAAAAACAAATTAAAATTTTTATAGGGATCAGCAAAAAGTGTAAAAATCTAAAAATGGATAAAACTACAGAGCAGCTTAATAATCCTGCTCCAGACGGTTAACTTTGAATTATCATAAGTATTTGAATCAGAGAATATTATACCTATTAAACACATAATGGTGTTAATTAATTTTCACACCATATGCTCGTTCAAAATTAATTTATAATGCTCGCAATGAGAAGTGCTTTTTCAAGCGAATGAAAATAAATCATTCAAGACATTTACGCTCACTATACGGCCACATCTACGTTTCATCATTAACATATTATAATTAAAATGTATTTAAATGTAAACAGTAACCGATACACGCGGGAAAAACACGGTACAGGATCAATAAAACATATTTCCTTCAAGCTCATCTGACCTATAATCGAAGACGTTACCACCATATATATACATATATATATATATTCTTATATAAGAAAATTGCATATTTCATTCAATACTTAAATTTCAAATATCTCAATAGCTCCAAAACCCATAATACGTAACTCAAGCAGTTATAAACAATATAAACTTTCCATCCAATTGTACTCGAAACTAATAACTATAACAATAGCTTAACTAAAAACACGTTTGTCATGTAGATCAGCATCGCGCGTTCAGACACGCAAGCTGCTGCAGTCGCAGGACATTTACCTCGCACGCTGAGATCTGCAATCTTTGTCACGTAATAAATACAGACAACGCGGGTCGCATCTCTACAACAATAATAAAAAAAAAAAAGAAGAAGAAGGCGTCTATAGAGAGAAAATACGTGTAACGCGAAGAACGGCGAGTCTCGCACGGCCTTGACACCATTTCAAACACATCATTAAGCGCATTGTCGGATTTCGAAAATATATATATAGGTACGCGTGTATAACGTATAGGATACACAGCGACGCGAAGACGTCGCCCGCGCGCGACCGAGAGAAATCCGCACATATATATACGCGATAGCTCACCTGAGTAATTGCTCCGCAATCTTTTTATTTTTTCTTTACCTCCGCTCTATACGAGTGTATATATATATAAGCGAGAGACGCGACCGGCCACGCACCAATGCGTCCGAATGCTTTTTATACTCGTGCATCGCTGCGCTATATGCTGTGTTACCGAGTGATAGTCTCTATCGGCTTGTTTTATTATGTTATACCTTCGTTATATATGTGGTTTGCGCGATTAAAAAATTAAGCTCGCGCATACTTTTTTCTTGTTTATGTAATGCACCACTGCTGAGAGAATGACTCGTTTCGATGGCTGTATGCAGATATTCATTTATATACGTAATGCTTTGTTTTCGATAGCGCGTCAAAAACCTATTCCTATAAGATTCCTTGTTGATTTATCTTATAATAGTTTTGTCGATTGTATTTAACTTGGCACATTCCTAATAGGATATAAGAAATTTATGCTAACGTAAATCACCATCAATTTACAATTAATTAACAAACAAAAGAAACCAGGTTTACGATTCAATTCAGAAGAAAGCCTTTGTACTCTCCACCGGTAACTTTTTACGCTTGGTTTACCTAGATGTAGATTTTATGAGCTGCAACGAAAAATAAGAGTATTATGTACTTAAAATAATAGTGTACGTATTATTGCTAATTAGTCACTGTATAATTAAAAAAAAAAAACAATTAGGTGTTCACTTTCTCATTTTACACCAAATTTGATCGCATTTATTTGCTTTAGAAAATTTTTTATAGTGGTATCGAGAAAAGTAAAAATACATGCAAATAACCCGATAATTTGAAATCATTAAAGGCATTACTAGGGTAATAAAGGTGCACATGCAGGCTTAAAACACGCAAAGAGAAAATACCTTGGCTATTTTAAAAGATCAAATTCATATTGTTTTTCTTATAGCTAGAGAAAGTAGTCTTGAATGATGATTTATGCAAAAACATTAAAGCTATTAAATAGTAAAGTTATCCGGTTAAGTACTGTAAATAATGTTCTCTCAGATGATCTATACAATTATCACTTTCCCTACAAGAATATTTTTAAAATATATGTTGAATTTTATATAAAATTCCATATTTTAAAAGATACATAACTAAATTCAAACATTTTTTTCTAAAGAAACTATTTAGGTCGGGGTAAAAATTTTATCAACATTATATAGTTAAAATGTTTATTATATCTTTCCTCAAGATACGTATATTTGAAGTATCAGTACAGAAACTAATGGGTTCAAAAATAAAAACAAACCATATAAATTTATACTAATTTTAAAAAATAAGGTAATATAATGTAAAATAAAAATATAGTAATGTCTAAACGAAAAGTAATAAACAAGAGAAATAATGATTCTCTATATTTTTATAATCGTGATTATAAAAAACTTTAAATTAAATCAATATACATAATTTCTTTATTGATGCTTTCAAAATTAAACAACCCCTTTAAAATAATAAATTGGATAAAGTTAAGAAAAAATAAACATTTAATTCACATATTTGCAATATTTATTAATTCACTATAGACATAAACATTATTAATCCAGTTCGACGTCCATCGAGAAACTCGCACGAAAACGGTACAGGCTTGAAATAATATTATTGATTCTAAATACTGTAATCATTGAAAAAGAAAATGAAATAAATCAACAAAAAACACTTATATTGATGCTTTTCTCACTTTGGAGTTTGTAAAATGCTTAAAATTGTACCGCAGCGAGTTTCGGAATCGCCGTCGATTCGGTACTTTCTGTTTCAATACGTAAATACATATTTAGCATTAATTCTTTACTTATATACATAATAATATAGGTATAGTCATATTTTTTTTTCTAATTACATTTGTATTTATACAGTATACAATGTGAAATTAAGCGTCGTGTAGATACACTAATTTGCTGGCGTTGAAAAAAACAAGTAGCTTATATTCTATAGATAATCAACATTGAAATTTCCATGATTTAAAATGCCTCCTCTTTATTTTAGCACATTACGATTTAAAAGTGAAGAGAAAGATTCGCACACAAGATTGCAAATCCCACGGACTTGTTTTTTCAAACAAAGACAAGACACTTTCGTTACTTTAAACAATTTTTCTGTTGCTTATCCAAATCGTAGTAATTGTAAAAATTATTATGCAACAACACGTTATTGTGAAGTTCATGAATTTTTAAGCATTGGAAATATTAAATTTTCATATATATGTACAGGCTCGATTAATCTCGAATTTAAAGAAACTATAATTTTTTTTCTTTCTCTTTGCAAATACAGCGATTGAATTTACAAACAGTAGAAAAAATAAATTTGTGGTACTATATTGACTCAGGAATGATTTTTCGTGCGCAAAATCGCGTCAAAGTCAATCGCAAAGACAAAGAATGAGAAAATAATCATAAAATATGCATGAAACAAAACAATTGATCGAGGAAATTGAAAAGAAAAAAATGAAACAAGCGACGCGTTGTTAAATAAGCACTTTGTGCAGAGGGATGAGAGAAAGGTGCTTTCATATTCTTCGTATAGCCATGAAAATGTAAAAAACGTTTCACACTAAGTTTAAAAAAGTGCTTATTTAAAAAATTGCTCATTTTAAACTCTAACAAATTTCACCTCTTATCTCCTGCTTTTTATTTTTTACACATATTTTGCGTTTACCTCTGTATATGATATTTTTTGAAAAGCATTAAGGAGTTATCGCTCTTGACTTAGATTACTATTTTCTAGACAGGATGTTTATTGGTCGCACCTTTCTCGATTAACAATTTAGGAAAGAATTATTATTGACCTAGCACATAGTATTGGAGATCATTAACATTATTTACTAAGGAAAATTAACAGACAGCGTTGCTTATACGAATACTGGAAAATAGATATCGTTTATAAAGTTAAATTTTCGAATCAAATAACTTATTTGTACATTCCACTATACGTAAAAACAATTGATTTCCCTCATAAAGTAATATTAATTATATCACATACTCAATCAAGCAATAACAATACTTGCCTACCTCACAAGTACGGGAAGGTATTAGCGAAAAACGTTTCGACTACTCCTTAAGATTCTGATCCCAGTCTTCTTGCAAATCTCTCGCTATAAATTATAACCTCAACAACGCCATAGGCCTCTCTATACTTTAAAAAGTCGGCGCTCTGTTTTTAAATTTCTTTTAATTTCTCGTTTGGCTCACATGGCTCATATAGAAAAGTGAAGCTTCTATCCAATATAAAATCTTTAATTTTTTTTTTACCGTTTCTCCGTCCATCACGTAATATACAACAGACTACTACCATTGCAATTTTCTCGTTAAAATAGGAAAGAAGTTTCAGTTTCAGTCCTTGAAACGCTCGTGCCAGACCTGCATTCTGTGCTGCTTGGAGAGCACTGGCTCGAGGACACGGCCGATACAGTGTATACGGCCGCGAAATCGTTCCCGGTCGCGCGCCATTTCCTCCCAGGGGCCACGGCGTGCGGCTCTGTAAGCATAGTTCCACTGGATCATCGGATGAACGGTCGGGGTGGGGTCGAAGCGCACCTGTGAACAGAAAAAAAAGAGACGATAAATTAGCAGTGTTTACACAGTTGGTGATATCACGACGAGTTTAACGTTTACCGAAGTATAATTGTATACAGCATTTGTCGCTTATTTATGGCATGCAGGATATTAATTAAATTGTAAAAAGTTGTACGTAAGCTATTACATCTTAACAGGTAGAGCGCCGCTAATGTATTAGAATTTGTTATCCTAAACGCCAATTAGTATAATTTTATACATATGAATTTAGAAAAAAATTTATTCTGGTAATTTATACTCTTTCACATTAATCTAAAAGAAAATGGTCATATCGTCTACGACCACCGGGTGGCTCTGAACCTGTTAATATCACTTTTTACAAAGTATTTTGCATTTTTTGCAAGTAAGTTTTAAAAATTACGTTTTTTTTACATACAATATTTAATCTTTTCATTGCACATTAATGTTATAACAATAGAAATTGGTAAATAAACAACTTATTTTTCAACATCTTATTGATACTGATTATATATATATTTTTACAATTCTACGAATTTTCCTCAAACTTATATAACTTAAATTACCTTGGAGGGATGCAACTCGACGTCGGTATCCTCATCTTCGTTCTCGGTTTCGGTCTCAGTCTCAGTCTCAGTTTCGCTATCCAAACAACTTTTATCCTCAGTCTCATAAGCCGGGTCTTCACTGCAGCCGTCGTCGTCCTCGAATATAATACAATAGCTATCGTCCGATTCGACGGAGCTCTCGGACAATAATCTCGGTCTGAAGCTGTTTTTGATACCACCCTCCGTGTCCAATTCTTGAAGACTGATGGAGACGCTCACCTGCGTCCATCCCCGGTTCTTTCCCTTCTTCGTCTTTCTCTTTTCCGGGTGGACGTCCGCTAATGTGAAATCCGTGACGTGTTTTTCGAAATGCTTGCCGCCGAAGTCGCACACATCAACGCCCTCTGCGGACTCCTCGTCGTCGGTAGTACAATACTCAAGCTCCTCCCAGTTGTCGATGTCGCTCTTAATGTCTTCCGACTGGTCGTACCTACTGCGCTCCTTACGATGCCGTTTCTGGCTAACGCCGGATCTCCTCAGCTGCGACTTCGCTCTGCCTCTGCCCCGTCCACTCGATATGTTGTGCACCTTCTTCGGTCGCAGTTTCGGTGAACAGGCGCGTTTGAGGAAGAGACTGTCGGACGCGGGTTCCGGAGAGGTCGAGCGCTGTGTGAGCAGGTCGACTACGCCGCTAACTACTTTGTTGTAAGCGTTGGTTAACATGGTGCCCACGGCTGATGGCTGTGCAATTGTTGTTTCTCGTGGTTGTGATTGTGCTGCTTGTTGTTGTTGCTCTTCGTGTTGCTGTTGTTGCGCTTGTGAATATTCTGATTTTTCTATCATGACTGGTTCGTCGTCAACTTTTAACGTGTTGCCGAAATTGGTTAATTTATCTACGGCTGAAAGTAAAGTAAAAATTAGGACTCACAATAAAACCAAGCTACAACTCCCATAGGTCTAAGCAGTAAAGTTGACCCCCGGTAACTAAAGCCGATGTTGCAGGTGAAGCGTGCACATTGAGCATCATAACTAACTGTCAAACCAAGCATAAGCTAGACCCAATTTCAAGGTACAGTGTATGCTCAGTTGAGCAAAAATTATCGGTATATGATAAGATTTTGCCGGGGTCCGAGATTTAGTGACCGGGGTTCAACAGTTTGAATTTGCTAAGTAATATCAGTTTGTAAATTGTGCAGCAATCTGACAGTTCTTACCGTCGGCTCAGTAGAAAAAGGACCTATTTAAAATTTAAGTTTGGAAAAGGGACCATCTTAAATATGAGTTTGGGGTTGGGTTTAATATGTGTAGGGCCTATCTGAATTTAAATTTTGGAAAGGGGTCTATCTGGCAAGCATATTTTTTTCTTCCAATTATAAGTTTGTGTCATTGCTACTAACTTATAATTGGAAGAAAAACATAAAAACATAGAAAATTAAAATTATAAATATTTATAATTTTTTTTTTCGTGTCATTGTTACCAAATTATAATTGGCAGAAAAAAATATGCTCGCCAGATATATCCTTTTCCAAACTTAAAATTTAGACAGACGGGTTCTTTTCCACTGATCCGACGTTACAATATAATTAAGAATTCTTGTTAACGCGGAGTCGGTCAAGTATACTTACCGACACATACCATTTCAGACTTTTTTCATTGAATTTTAAATATTTCAACATTTTGCAAGGTGGACGTAATTATGTGAGGTACAGAGAATTAAACTCATTTCGAAAAATGTTGTAATATCAAAAATTAAATGAAAAAAAGTATGAAACGGTAAATATCGGTAGCTATGCTCCTTCACCGGTTTCCTTTTAACTTTTTGTTCATTATAAATTGTTTTATAGCATTTGTTAGCACGCTAATAAAATGTAAAAACACTAAAAAAGAAAAATCAATCGATAAAGTGAAAATCTGTAATATCGGTATATACGACATAAGAAAGGATCATTAAATGTGAGCTAGTAAAAATACCTTTTTCGTCATCAACGACGATATTAAAATGTGATTCCATAGTTTCGTTCTTGAAATCGCCTTTATTTACACTATTAACAATTTTCTCATCTGTGATTAAATTTTTCTCCTGCTCTCCGTTAAAAACGTACATATTTTTGTACTCATTCCACCTTTGGTCACTGTCGTTAGAATCACTACTACTTTTCTTATCACTTGTTATTTCGTTATTGTATAAAACATTTGGCAAGGATTCGTCACTACTATGTGAGTCCTTGCTCCAAGTTCTGTTTTTAGAGTACAAGCTCTCACAGGGGTTCACCAACTGATGATCCTTTCCTGCTTGTAAGGACTTGTAAAAGTCTGGGGAGACAACTGTCACTGATAACGGACTGTTCATGCTGGACAAATTTTTGAAGAAAGTGCCGGTACCACGAGTCAGATGCTCGCCTAAGAAATTTGTAGCACTCTTGGTGAGGCTCTGCCACATTGACTCCCTTTTTGGTTGGTTGTTAATGTTGTCGGCACTCAGAGACTGCTTGGTCGAATACATTCTGCTGGATTAAAAAAATTTATACATTCGATACAGTTTGCATATGTGTATTTTGACTGATACTTTAAGCTTAGTTACGGAAGAATTTAAGTTAAAATAAGAATATCTTTGCAAAAACTAAAGATTAAAAATATAAAAATATTCTAAAGTAATTTTGTAGATTTTATCAATAGAATATCATATTTTATTACGAGGATAAATTATTTTCTGATACATAAGCAATATTTTGTTATTGTTTGTACTTGAATTTCAACAAAAATCAGCGTTATTAATTTATACACAATTTTTTAAGTTTATCATAAGTTATTTAATTTATAGATAATATGTTTGATCAAACAAAATACAAAAAATCTGTTTGAGACTACATTGTATTTTTTTAAATGATACATTACTTATAAATAAATAATAGTCTTCAAGAAAACACGATTTTCAAGTAAGTTTTTCATTACTAGTAAATAAAACATTAAATAGTTGTTACTGCACTATAAAAAATGTAAATATTTTATTATACAATATTTTTTAAGTTCAATGAATACGAAATAAAAACTAGGTATGATTTAAAAAGCTTTAACATTGCACAATTTTATAAATAAAAAAATTAATTTAAAATCAATCTCAAGACTAATTATTTGCATAGAGTTATAAAAAAGACTACAAAATATAATTTATAAGCTTGTATAATTAATGAGTACTTTGCATATATAAATGACTCATTTATAAGCTCTGATCGGGAATGTCTTTTGCAATTATTTTTTAGATCTCATCACATGGAAAACAAAGAAATCTCTATGTACTCAAAGTTTGCATAAGTGGAATGCATCAAATAGTTTTTATTTCAATTGTCTTGTTCTTTTTTCAGATTAGATTCGAAATATTTTTCATTACATTCCATCATAACTTGCAGAAAGATAAATAAGTAAAATAAATAAATTGAAATATCAATTATCTTTTTTAAAACAATAGGTACTTTAAATTAGATTCAAGAGAAACTTAAAAGAAAAAATATCAGCTTAATGCCTTTTAATATCAGAATCATAATATTCAGAAAGAATAATTATAAAATAAAATCATGCTGCGGTCAAGCAAAACACGAACTGACGTAACGTTCCATTAATCGCGCCTCAAATTGCAGTTCTCAATTATGCGTACGCAAAGTCTCATCTAACCGAAAAAAAAAAAAATGCAACACCCGCGTAACATAATACATCCATCCCATAAAGAATCAAGAAAGTAAGCGTCATTCATTCCGAGCGCCTAATCTCACGCAGCAATAAATCTAATTCTTTACCCAATATTATAGTTTCTCTCGTTGCCATCGAGAACGCCTCTAAGCAGCTGCTTGTTCGGCGAGTCGAGATGCTGGGCCGAATACATGTTGAGCCAATGGGCCTTAAAGTTGTGCTGATAATCGGCTTCGCCGGGGTAAATGGTCGTCGAGGGATCCGAATTCGAGCGGGACGGATATCTCGTCGTGTAGTCCATTGCTTTGTTATTTTTTGTTTCGTATTAGAACGGGACTACTCAGCAGCTCCCTGTACCCCCACCGCCTCTTCGAAACTTGACTCCACTGCTATGTGGCACTGTGTAACAGTAAAGCAAATTAAATTACTCGCGTATGAGCGCCGGTATATAACGTAAGCACGCACTCTTTCTTATTATTTTTCCTTTTGTTGCGGTACGACTGGGCGGCGGTCTCGAGCGTATGGTTAGACTTTTTCATAGTTTCGCGGCTTTTGGATTGTTTGCAATGACGCGCGGTTCAACTAAATACGGGTGAATGTGAAAGTTGTAATCAGCGACTTAAGAAGCTTTGTGCGTTATCCTTGAAAATGTTGATATGAAATTATCTAGTGTACTCTTGGTAGAGGCATAGATTGGATATATTCGTGTGAATCTCGTCGTTTCTCACGTAAAATCCGCGTGTACAGAGCTTAAATTAGTCTTTTTCAAACATTCGTACCAGCAGCTGTTTGTTTATTCCAAAATCTTTCAGTTTATCAATTATCTTTATGGATTTTTTTGCGCTTGTTCGTGGTAGATCGTTAGTATTGTTCGATTTCTAAAGCTTAAATGCACCTGGCATTCGAAAAGTACTCAAGGGTTGAAGGTTATTTGGTTAATAAGATAAATAACAATATTAATCCCAATAATCCTTGTCTGTGTGGTACGCGGTCAAACGATGAAATAAAACCACGAATGCGATTTCTAATTTATAAACAGCTATTATATTTTATTTTTCAGCAAAGGTTGTTTAGGCCTCAATTTAAGCAGGAAATAAAAAAATAATGTAGATATGATTTGTTGGAATAGAATAATGAAAAATGTTAACTTGATATGCTAATTTTTGAACGTATTTATAGATTAAAACACGTACCAACGGATTTCGTAATACAATGCGGGCGAATAATAATTATCGACACGAATAACTAATTAACTGAGATGCGCAAAAATGTAATCTTATCGCAAACAATAAAAGCTCGGACTTCCGCTTTTGACCGCTCCAAAAAAGCACTCGACGAATATATACGTTTACAAAAATTAGATTAAATCCTGCATATATATTGATATTAAATTCTTACAATTTTAAAATTACAGGACTCACTGCATCGAGAAAATGATTTTACAGTGATTGACACACATTATATACCAATAAAGCATTTTTTTGTATCGTTATCGACGATTCTTTCTATTTGAATAACAACAAGATAAGAGTGTCTCCTGTGCACCGCGGCACATATCAATTAAGAAAGTGTACTCATCATAACAAAATCGAGTGCATGATAATTATGTAATAGAGAAACAAAAATGACATTTTTTCCCGAAAATATGCTTTTTTGACGTATATAAATTCATTAATAAAGTGCCCGATAAAGAGCCGCCTTTCATAACGAAGCTAACATTTCCAGTGAAAATTTCCACACCGATAAGTGCCTCTTCTTGATGTATCTCATTAGTCGCCCCCCTCAAAACGAGTCTAGCGAGTTTCTTAAGCAAATAATAATTTTGTCAACATTATGCATTCTCGAAAAATCCAGTTACTGAAAATCTGACTTTTTTAGACAGTCGTTTAAAAATAAACGCGAGCGTCATTGATTCTGCGGAATTCCAAAATCGAATAAAAATAAAAAAGGAAACAAGGATCACAAAAGTGTCTGACACCAAGGAATGCTAAGAATGAAGCAAAGAACAGCAACAATCGCGTCAGCGGAAACTCCGTGGGTGAATCACATTGCGAGCTTGACGTCTGCTATGGTCAAATGCACCCGAGGTGGTATACGTGCACGTGAACAGACGCGCAACACGTTCATGCAGTTATCTTTTTGAGAACTATATCTATATCTAGGTATGCGATACTTTCGCCTGCGTATTGCAACGTCGCAGCGCTGGATACACTTTGTTTTCGTTTGCTGACTTTGTTGTTCAGCACTTTGGCGCAATTTGTGCGGAAATAAATATAGTAGCCACACAAGATGCAACTGTTAGCTAATACTGAACAATAACGATTTTAAATCGGCAGAAAAATTGTTTATGTATATAGGTTGGGTATGTTGCATTCAAAACACACATTTGCGCTTGTTCATTTGACAAATGATCTATTCTAAAATAATATATAACTCCTTTTCACTAACTATTTATTGCAATATTTTTTATTGCCATCAAATTACGAAATATATTTGTTTTTTTTCGATCTAATGCAATAATCTTTACAACGTTATATGCCGTTGTTGCATAAATTATTATAAAATATTATATAATTTATTCTGGAATAGTATAATACGCGTACTGAATGCATTTTATATACTAAAAACTGTTTACATTATATTTTGCACGTACATGCAAAATAAAAGTACACATGTACGTGATAAAATGTAAATAAACATAATAAAAAAATCATTTTTTAGCACCAAAAAACTGAATAAATAGAAATATTATTGATACCGAAGAAGTTAAAAACACATCTTTCACGAATAAGCTCATATACTTAATAAACATTTAACCATTATCAAATTAACGATTGTTCAACAAAGATATCTTTCAAGAAAATAAAATAAAAACAATCAAATTCCATTTTTTTACGTAAACTTTACAAACTCCATAAAAAGCAAAATTCAAGCCCAAAATTTTCTTGAATAAAAAAAAAATCAATAATCGACATTCAATGTTTACAAGGTCGATCTTGGTGTATACGCGCACGCTTAGAATGTATCTTTCGCGCGCAATGTGAAAAATCCCAAGCTACCATGAGACAAGAAAGAAGGGAACACGTGAATAAGCAGCCACTACACAACACGCCTCATCTCTTAAAAAGTCCAACGTGATTCATTTTACCGCGAAGAAAAAAAGGCGGCTGCTCGCGCGGATAGTGCTTTATGCATTCCCACGAAAAAAAAATCAGCGTATCTCATTTAAACCACACGCGTACACAGACGTCCGCATCTAATTTTTCAATATTAATATCAGCCACAGCCACACACAGAGATATACACGCACAAAGGCACTTACGGCAAGGACGGGCTTTGCGAGCGTGACGATGTATCGGTGTGCTAAGCTCGTCAGTTTCACGCAACAACTTTCTAGCAGCGATTTTTCCGTTCCAACAGCAGGAGTCGTTTATTCCGAGCTTAAAGTCAGCGGTCTTGATATTCGGGATAATTTCTAGCACAACAGAGTTCACTTGATTTCCAGCTGATCCTGAAGATTCCATGGTAATGGTGCGCATTTTCTGAATAGAATTATGGTCGTTATAGACTGGACGTAACTGTCGCGGATATATTTTCAAGCGGCCATTTTCAGTGGAAGAATGAGCTACCCGTCCCCTAACAGGGACAGCGAGACCACTCCGCGCTCGATATCCCCACTACCATTCCACTTTTGTTTACCCTCTCCGTCTGACTCGTAGCTGACACTACTTTTCATCTCTCTCTTCACGT
This sequence comes from Megastigmus dorsalis, assembly GCA_900490025.1. Classification (NCBI taxonomy): domain Eukaryota; kingdom Metazoa; phylum Arthropoda; class Insecta; order Hymenoptera; family Megastigmidae; genus Megastigmus; species Megastigmus dorsalis. The sequence continues at coordinate 72,288 of UELU01141420.1, forward strand.
GTGTCGCACGCTAGCCGTTCTCGATAAATCGAGAAAAGCGACGTTGCCGGATCGATTTTTTTCGCGGAGCGCGAGTTGCCGAGTTCCCATACGATTCGCGCACGCGTAATGCGCAATCGCGGTCTGTGCTACTTATTCAGCTCTTTCATTTGTTTACCAATCCACTGCGCGCAGACTCTTTTTTATTCTTGCATTTGAGAGTTCTATTTGTGCCCTGCACCTTTCGTCAAATTCGATTTTTTTAGACCCGCCTCGTCTTACTATAGATGTTATTTATATCACATACGGCTATTTTCGAATCCTGTTACATGCTCTGCCGATGATGTGCGACCGACCAATACTTTTTTTTTTATTGCAGAAAATACTTTGAGAAAAAGAATAACTTTTAGATTTATAATTTGACGATCTTGACTTAATACAGTCTGAAATATGTTTTATACGCATCATAACACAACAGTTACCCTATAATTTATTTCATGAATAAAATTGCTTTATTTAAAAAAAAGTTTCCCTTTATTATTATAAGAGAAATATTTTTACAAAACCAAGTACTTATTCTTTCCTTGACAGAACCAGGAAAACAATATACCAAAGATATTACTGTTACTTATCGTTATCATAATCATAAACGATTGTTGATTTTTTTTCATTCAACCAATTCTTTATCTATATGAAATAACTTTATTAGTATTTATAATTGAAAAACGTTAAAACCATTTTTACAGAAGAGTATAACTGGAACGATTATCAATATTATGAGTTAATAAGGCAAAAATAATATTTAAAGAGATTAACAGACTATTTTTATTAATAATATTTGTATTATTAAAATAAAGCAGTTTAGTGTATCTATAAAGCACAAATAATTAAAATTAAGTACTTAACAGTATATTAAGTTTTGAAAAAAGTGATTTGATACAAAAAAAATTAGATTAAATATGCAAAGTTCATTTATTTTATTTTAAATATTTTTTATTCATAAATATATATTATAATATATCCTAATTAACAAGTGTAGGGAAATGAATTTCCCGCTTCGATTCGTGCAAAACAATGAAGGCGATTTGGCAACACTGCATAACTCAAGAAACTTGGAAAAATTTGAAAACCTTGAAAATTTTCTTCAGAAAAGAATGTGTAACTGAATTTTTGGTCAAGTAAAGATAGTAATAAATAATACTTATGTTTTAAAAGAAATTTCTTTAATTTTGAAAGACGCAATCGAAGTTGTAGGCGCAGTGTATTTCAATGTAAAAAGATGTAATTCATGCTCCACATTGAACAATCAATTTTTACAAACTTACGCGTCACGCTGGTTGCTCACAGTACAGCATGATGCAATAATTGCCATCGAATTCGTGATGTGACTATTTACTTCCTGGAGAAAGATAATAACTAGATAGAACTTTTAAAATATATCATGTATTTATCCTGTACACATTTCAACGAATATTACAATAACATTCTTTATCGTAGTCTTCTATTTGGAACACAATTTCAATGTCTAACAAAATATCTCCATGGAACAGTAAATTTGTACTGCCTTACTGCTTTCACAGTTGTGCATTGACTTAAAACAGAGCTGCTATTCATGCACTTCAGATCAAAGAAATTTTTTTTTATTATAGCCAAATATCAAAATCCTTCGGAAAAAATTTTTTTTTTACAATCATATTTGCAACAGTAATCATTAACAGTCAAAAGTGTTAAAATGTTATTATCAGAATGATTTATTGTTTGAATTTTGTTAAATAAATATTTACTTATTAATAAATGCATATGCTGTACAATATTATTACTTTTTTTAAATAATTGTAAAAAATCATGACAATGATTTATAAGACACAACAGAAATATTAAAAAAGAAAGGATTTTGATGGTTTTATAATCACTCTTTAGTTTTCTAAATGACTCTTGTAAAATTGAGTTAAATAGAAACTAAAATGCAATGAATCTCTGTTCCATTTGGATATGAATTCCTTTTTATAAGTACTGTATGCCCAAGCCTAGCTGTATTTGTTGTTGTATATCAGATCGAAGGAACTTAAAAGGCATGCAAAAGTTTAATTCTACTCTTGCTATATTTCCTAACTTCATTGCAATACCGCAACCAGCTGTGCAACGAACATTTTCTGTTAGAACCTTTACATTTTCTTCATAACTACCTCCTGAAAACATAAAAATTTTTATATTATTAATTAAATATTTGCATTTTTTTAATTTTTACTATTGCTTAGCATTTTTAATGGATATAATCAAAAGATACCTAATTTTATAGCTGCATTGTTTACATTTCCACCATTTACAAAACCATGTAACCTGAAAAGGTCTCCGAAACTGTTTTTACCAGGTCGAAATGGCAGTGGACTATAAAAGTGAAATGCAGCTGCCCAGTATGTATTTCCACCAAGGGAATAATTTTCTTCTCTTGGTCCACAACCTCTCATTTCAAAACCTCTGAGATTTAAGGGTCCACCAAGGAAGAAATTATCAGCTATACTAATTTGCATATCGTTGTTAATTCCTCTTAAAAAACCAGTTTGAGCAGCTAACTGAAATGTCTGAAAAAAGAATTTTAAATGAAATTTCAACAATTATTTTTGAAATACCTTGTGGTAACTATCTTTTTTGGACAGATAAAACAATAATTTACTTTATTTTCATGTAAATTGTGAGTTGAAACCAATCTGTTCTTAATTTAAATTCAAAATATACTTAATAGAAAAAGAATTTTATTACTTACAAGATATTCGTAAGGTGACCAATTAGTTTGTAAAGCTAATTCATTTTTAATAAAACCAATGTTTCCTCCAAGCCCTGCTATTTCTGTTGTACATTGGAGAAGAGTTCCAGATGAAGGAAATATTTTTTCATCCCTTTTGTCCACTTTACATATATGCCTGAGAGCAGATTTTAATGTTGGTCCACATTGTTCGCGCACTTTAAATGTTGCCTGCTTTACTGCCGTTAATTCTCTTACAGCTGCTTCATATTGAAGATTATGCTTGAACGTACCAGATTCATTTGAATCAAATGCAAAATCTAATAAGAATCCTTTGTCACCTTGTCTATATCCAGACCATGGGTAATCTGACGTTGTGTTATAAATATTAGCGGTTAATCTAATGACATAATAATTTTATAAATATCACAAGTAGACATTATTTATGAAATAACTTCTGTAAAACAGATTTAAACAAAAAATGATCAATTTTTCATAATGCAATTTTTTTTATTACTTACACTTTATTTAGTCGGCCAGTGAAAAAAGGCTTTACAGCAGCAATATTTATATTAGAAGAATTTTTGTGGCCATACGAGTATTCCATCTGTAGCCTTTCACCTCTACCAAATAAATTTGGAGCTTTTGCTCCAATAAGAAGTGATGCTTCGTTGTTTCCAACCATTGTATTTATGTTACCCATTATACGTTTCAGTTCATGAACTGTAAATGTGACCTGAAAAATTATTTGGAATGAATAATATTTAAATTTTGATATTTATCGACTATATACAGTAAAATAATTTATGCGAAAAGATAATTAAATTTTTGTACACAATTAATGCAAATTTATGCAAATAAATTACTTCGACTCCTTCTGGTGTTGCACCAGGCCCATGACTAGTATCGATGAAAACTCCGATATTTTTGAAACATCCCAGTGATTCCAATTTATTTCGTACTGTATAAGCATTAGAAATGACATCCTGGAAATGTCTAGCCTGAAATAGTTCCTTCACTTGTGTTTTTATAATATCATGTTTTGTACGATCAAGTCCATCAATATGAATTTTATCGACCCTTGCCTATTAAATAAAATTTAATAAATATTTTCATTTATTCCAAAAGTGAATATTAAAAAATAATTATTTCTTACTCGAACACCCTTTAAATCTATAGTGGCTGTTCGCCTAGCTTGATCTCCCGTGAATGTTCTATCCCTGTTGTACGATGACTAAAATAAAATAAGAATTTTGAGCGTAAAAAACATATTTATTTATTTATTTATCCAGAGTAATACACAAAATTATATTTCCTGTTTGCAGGTCTGGATAGAAAACCTTAAAACTAACTTAAGACTAATATAAAATTTCAGTATTTAACATAGATATATAGTTTTAAACAACAGTAACAGTATTATGTCATAGTGCTTATAGAATTTAGACTCGTATCTTGTAATGCAGAATTACAAAATCTAATCTTTGTATAGTATTTAATAACTGTTTCCCATGATCCATTCTTTTAACTTATTACTATACAATCTTTTACTTATATCCAAAGTCTTTAGTTCATTTGGTAATTGATTAAATATTCTTATTAAGATACTACATAACTTTTTAAATAAAGCATTTTACTTACTCCACCATCACTACCTCTTGGAATTTTTGTTTTATCCCTCATTGTGTTTTCTATTGCGCCAAAATTTTTTAATGGTTCAGGTTCCTACACATAAAAATACAATGACAACCCATTTTTTATAAGATAGTATTGGTATACTGTATATATGTAATGAAATTTAATATAGTATTTACTATATAAGTATAATGAAAAATTCAAAATTAAAAAATAAGAATTATGGGACTTCATTTTTGTTAAAAAGATATTGATGACATATCAATTACATCATACTAATAACTAATTTAAAAAAATTATAATAATAAAAATAATTCATGATAAAAAAGTATTTCTGTTAATGCAAAAGGTTAATGCAAAAGGTCTATTACAAGTGATATATTACTTTCAGCATCTACAAAGTTCAAACGAATGAAAATATAATGTTGTCTCAAATGGTAATAGAAATATTCAATTGTAAATAATGTATTAATTATAATATTTTAGTCAATATATTTATTAATAATTATTAAGAACTATATTTCTGAATCGAAAAAATATTATTCAGGACTAGAAATACAGTCAATTTTCAGAGGCTCCATTGAACATAAAATCAACATGTAAAAGTTATGAACTAAGAAAATCGTACTAATATTAGGCCATTACGTTATTCACGTGCTAAATGCATATAATCGGGCCATCGCTAGCATTGCTTAGGTTATACAATATTATGCTCCAGGCCAAAAAGCTAAAATCGAACAACGTTCACCTTTGCGTGAACCGTCCCCATGTCAACTGCAGTCTCACTTTTTCTCAGTCAGAAAACTTGAGAAAATATTGTTTTCTCTCTATCAGGTACAACAAATTTGCTCGACTTCAAAATCAATGTATCCTCATGACTGCACTGAACACCCGACCGGAATTTCAAGTCGAATTTTAACAAAAAAAAACACGTCGTTTGCACACGCGCGCACGACACCGACAAAACTGAAGAGTGAAAAGTGAAGGCCCTTTTTACTTCACTCCGTTTCGAGAATCATTATTGTGTCAATATATACCTATCGTAGCAGCACTTGGGGTCTTCTATTCCTCAACGTGCAAATAACAAGGTCGACCGGCGGCGCATTCCGAAGAGAAGCGACGATGATGTTCCTGGCCGCAGCATCCGCGCGCGTCTAACACCCGGGAGATATGCCAAAAAACCTAACCTTGATTACGCGTGGACCGTGGACGATTCAGTTTGCGAATCATAACTTTAACTATTTCTCTCTTATCGACTGAGCTTAATATCAATCCGACCCTCGCATGCAGGAGCACGACTCCGAAACGATAATTCCTTTGCCCATGCTTCAGAATAAATAATAAGTTTCGCAATTTTAATTATTTACCATAGATTTTATTCAAGAGGTGTGGCTTTAATTGATCTCAAACAGAACGTACATAGGTAGTAAATATTTTGGTTGTCTTATGTAATCTGTTTCTTTTTTAATGAAGAAAGTTACTAATTGTTATGTAAGTAGAATTAGTATAAATTTATACATAAAATTTTAGCATGAGTTTCATGAGAACTCCATAAGTAAGGGGAAATAATCTACTATACGTGATGAAATAATAATGTAGAAAAATTGTATAAATATTAATTAGAATTTTTTGAATAAAATAAAAAGATAATTTAAAAAATCAGTACTTAATACTTAAAATACCTATTAAAATTTAAGATTCAAATTATTAAGTTTATCCGCTCATTTTACACGCGCATGCGTGTCGCAAGGTGATTATTTGCCCGGAATATTATAAAATCATTATTTTTCAGAAATTATTAAGAATTTGTGAAAGCTAGCAGTGTAGCAGTTACGAACCAATGGGGTGTATTATTTTATAATTGTAGTTTTTACAATGTGTATCATAGTTTTAACAGATATCCGTATTTAATTATTTATGATTCATGATCTTCACGATAAAGATCTCAATATTTTTTTAATAATAATTATGCGCTTAATAATAAATGAGCTGCTCTAAATATACGGATTAGCTTTTTTTTTTCATAATTAAAATCTATAGGCATTCCATATTATGCCAAATGTGCAAGACGTATTTAATGAAAATTTTTTCATTTAATTTGTCAGCAATATGTAAAATTGAATAATTTTGAATATAATATAAAAATAGTTACTGTAATAAATATATCGTTTCATCGATAGTTCGAAAATATTCTTATTTTATCTAGTTTCGATAAACTTTTCTAACTTTAACATACCCCGTTTTCAATACCTCAACATTGATTTTTGATTCCTTGTAGTCTGTTAGTCGCATTATATGTAAATTTAAATTATAAATATAAATTTCTCGTGCAACAAGTAGCTATAAGAAAACGTGCACCGTACGTCGTATACTTATATATCTGTCATGTAATATGTACTACAATCAAAATGTAATAAAACAAAGTAAACATGCTTGCAAATAGTTTTCTCGCCCCCTCTCCAAAAAAAAATTCAACTCGCGTTGTACTGCGTCTGCGCTACTGCTGCAGTATGATCAGCTGATCGCCAAATATCGTAATATTCGTAATATAAGTATACCTATAGTTCTATCGAGGCGCCAACGCCATCCAGTCACATTTTCAGACCGAACCATTAAAATTATATACTAATAAATACTAATATATATGTATATATATATTCAACCAAGATTTAAAGAGCTTTCTCCACTCCAATTTTTTCATTCTGGAGTCGTAGCGGAAACAGCAATGCTATAAATCTAGGAAATAAAATCAATCTACGTCGCGATCGTAATAGCAGCTGGCGTTAGATGCAATAAAACTTTACTGCCTCTAAACAATACATTTCCCTGTGACAAAAAGAAAGGCGGCGGCGACAGCGGTGATCGCTAAAAAAGAAGCAGAAAGCAAATTCCGCAATCCCGCTCAAACGGCGAGAGTGCTGCCACCAATCGGTTGCACCAGCTGCCAGCGGCCAGAGCATCAGCCACATATACACACCTATATATATATATATATATATATAAACACATTCCCGTCGATTCGCAAGCTTTTTTATATATATATATATATTTCTTATATACATATAATGAGAATGCGCGTGGCGCCGCCAGACGTATTACAAGAGCGTATTGTCGTTGGCAGTCTGCTATCTGCGTAATGCGTACCCATGTACCCATCTAGCCGCAGGGCCGCAGTTCGCGTATATAGCGATAACGCGAACGTCGTCGTGAGAGACCACCAGTCACCACTCACCAGACACCAACTCACCACGTATTCGCATTTATACACACACAGAGACACGAGAGTCGCGCGTTCCTCTACAGTCTGCCTCTCTCTCTTTCATTTCACCTATCGCTCAGCTCCAGCGGTGGCACATAGCGGCGCGTTAATTCTCCTTGCGGCTCGCGTTTCCACGTCAGTGCTGCTGCTACTGCTGCTGCTGGCTGTTGCTGCTGTTGCTGTTGTTGCTGCAAAGTGTCCGACAGCTTCTAGGCTAGGATAGCGTAAGAGAAGTGATAAAAAGAAACGGGGGTGGTGCGCGCGTGTTAGTGTGTGTGTTCATGTGGGCTTGGCTTGGCATGTGTCTTAGCCACTATTAGCTGAGAGAATATACAAGTGCTTTTCATATTTTTTTTTTGCTCTCCTCTCTTGCCGTCCCTCCAGCGGATCGATTAATTGGAGTTTTAACCCTGTGTTGCTGAGGAGGGCAAGGGTGAACGGTTCAATTGAGTCGGGTGTATATAGGAGGGGAGCCGCATAAGACTGACTAAGGTCTCTGAAACGTGAGATCTTTCTCTCTCTCTTCCCAACGATGATTCTCGGGGCGGAAACATGAAACTTTGCGTGTCCCACGTTTACTGGATGCTACTCTTTACGTCCGTTGTGTCTAGGTAAGTTGGCGCCTAAATGTCCTGACTATGTGTAGATGCTGCACTAGGCATGCAGATTTTATAATTATGTTGCTCGCAAAATCGCAGGCTCTTTGCCGCTGTTGCGTCAGTCGATCAGAGTTAACTTTCTGGGCATTTAATCAAATCTTTTGATTAAATATATTTGACTATATAGTGAATAATTTTTCATAAGAGTTGCTGTAGGGAAAGAGACATTGGCTAAATAAATTTTTAGGGTTCAAGTATGCAGCATGTTTTATTTAGAAAATCCATGTGAAGTTGGATTTTAGTTTGTGTATCAAGCTGTGTCGACTATTGATTTCAGCTTCTCACAACAATGTTTTATTAAAACGGAAATGGAAGTTTATTTCTTAATTACAGAGTCTACTTATAGATGTTTCATTTTTCATGTGTCAGTTATTAGATTGAAAGTATATATGTAAAGTTGATAAGCAAAGATGAAGTGTTTATTCGGATAAAAAAATATTTTGCACTTATTTTGCTAATACTTACTCGAGTCAGTTAAACAGCTGTGCTAACACTAATAATGAATTTCTCACAATACCAACAAACAGTCTTGATTGACATTTTTTTATTGATTAATAATAGCTAGCATCGATTCAATTATGATTTCTTATTATAGGCACAAATAAATCTTTTAAAATTATTATAACCTTCAAACAGTTAAAAAGGATACTTTATATTATTAAAAATAAAAATATTCTATAGCTTTTAATAACCTTAATTTTAAATTTACAAATGATTTTCATTGAAGGATAACAGTAATTCAATTTTAAAAAAATTAATTTTTTCATTTCAGCACACTTCTTTTTATAATTGTTGCTTCTGAGAGTATACAAAATAGCAAGTTCATCGGCCCGGATAGAAATCAAGCTTATACACAAGAAGAAAATGTTAGTTCGATCGATGATTTTCAAGACCAATTTGAACCAGATAGCGAAACAAAATCTAACATTAAGATTTCTGCCCCCTTGAAATCTAAAATAAGACAACAAAATTTTCAAGTGAGTATAATATTTAATCGGTACGAAGTTAGTACATATTTATTTATTTAAACTTTTTTGTTGCATTTGATGTTAATTTTTAGTCGGTATCAGTATTCTGTTTCTTAAAAAAATCTATAAAATTTAATAAAAAGAGTACTCACAATATAAATTTAATATGTAATGTAAATATAATATAAGAAATATTTAAAAATTCTACATTTAAATTTTTTAGTATTTATTTTGTTGTTATTTAATTTTGATCTGATCAATTTTAGATATAGTAAAATTGAAAGTAGCCTGTAGTTGGAATTCTATTATTTAGCTTGAAAATGTACATTATCCTTTCTATTTGTCCCATTCCTTAAGTTTTTCAATCACTGCTCCAATAAAATTAGTCATAAATACTACTAAATAAATGCTGGCTATTAAATTAGACGTGATCCAGCCGCACCCTAAAATATCTTTATTAAGTATGGACGTCGAATTTTACTACCTATAAACATTAACAATAACTAACGGATTTATCGTTTAAAAATAGTCATGTCTTATGAACATAATCAATAACGCTATATTTTGTATTTTAAATGTTTTAAAGTTTAAAGAAAAAATATTATTTCGCGAAACTACTAGAAACTATGCCTGAATAAAATGAATGTTTCTCGATACGACTACTTGATTCTAAAATAGATAAGGATTTTATTGTTTTCTGATAGGAATTCGATCTGTTTAAATAATTTTTTTATATTAGTTTCTTTATGCAAGCAAAGAAAAAAGTCATTTACTTGCAGAGCGCGACGCAACACGAGCTGATATGAATTCTTTTCACTCCTGGAATATTTTTTATCGTTTTCGTTAAACAAACATTGCATTTTGCATTATTTACGCTTCGTTTTCCATATGTACATATTGATATTTAGCAAATATTAAGAGATTTTAACAAACTATAATTTTGTACATTATACAAAAACATGAAAATTTTTCAAAAAGTCAATTCTTTGAGTCTTGGAATAATTTAAATACAAATAAATTTTTTAATATTAATATTATATCAATTTTAGCATTATGTTTATTCTCAGAAAACATCGATTTTCCCGAAATGTTTATGATGGTTGTATGGCTATAACTCGCCGCAGTAAAATGTACATCGTTTTCTTTTTATCATATTTTCTAATCTCTAATTCGCTCAACGACATAACGATAATCACACGCAAACGTCATAAACCTAAAAATTAAAATATGAAGCACTATAACATTGCCACGTTTACTGTTTTCCAGGACTTCCAGCCGCCTCTCACAGCAAATTTCGATATCGCCAACAAGAACAAAGAGCCAAAGATCCCAGAAGAGATAGAAATCCTAAAAGAAAGCCTGACTCAGCAGCCGAACTTATCGCAGGGGTGAGTCCCAAATATTTATAATTATCAAATCTCGATAATTAACAAACTCGATCGCCGCATGTGGCGAGCTAAAACGTAGTATAGCAGAATCCATGAATGAATTCGCGCGCTCGCGCTCGCACACGCGCGTGCAACGAATAGCGCAACATTATTTACTTCGCATAAACAGAAATGCCTTTCGCAATCGTATAACTTCTGATTACGCCTTGGCGCTCGCATATATGCATAGACACGCACTCGTGTGTGCATTAGCGCCTTCTGCGGACGTTATATACGTGCATATATGATGTGAATACTCTTTGGCGCGCTGATATATATTGAAAGGCGTCGCGCGCGCGGAAAAAAAGAGTAATCTCTCCAGCACGTTTACACTTGACGTCAGTAATTAACCCCGTTGACGCGTCTCTCTCTTTCTCTCGGAACCCTTATATGCACTTGCGTCTGTGCCGTCTGTGACTTCGAACTCTCTCGCGTGTGTCTGTGTCCTGTAGAGAGTCACTTGTAGTTTGTCTGCGTGCGTGACGCGGCGGTGTCTAGGTCGCGAATGAAACCTTATCTGGAACTCTTGCGGTTTAGCGCTTTAAATTTATCGATTCGATGCATTGCTTTGGGGATTGGAGAGTATCATTCGCCTGCGACATACGCGATATCTGGGGTGCAACAAGGTGCTTTCTTCCTGTTGCGATATTGCGCGATGGCCTTTTTTTCTCTGTCTTTTTATCATTGCGATTTAAGATGGATCGATTGATATCTACAGTTCGTATCGCATGGCGAGCTAAACAACAATGGAATACGGTGTGTACTGTATTCTCCTGTAGTGACTTGCTTTATTTATTCCACAATTCATCGGTATAAGAAGTCGATGCTAATGGCAATCGAGAGCTGTTACTACTACTACGTGGGCTCTCGCAGTCGTACACGTGAACTGCGTCGACTTTCCTGACATGATTTCAACTATTTATAAAACTTGAATATCTTAAACATCTCTTTGCTGATTATTGCTCAACGTTTCCCGCATTTCTTCATTACTTGTAAGTTGATTCTAGATCAGATTTACGCAGAGTATGGATTATTATTAATAGCGACTAAATTTAATACGCTATTAATGGAATGCTTCGTTTACGCATTTATTAATAAATGTTTGACTATCGCGTACAAGCGTATCAATGGCGTATGTTTTGAAATACTGTAATTGGAACAAGCCTAATACATATATATGAACATTATAATCATTGAAGAAATTAATCAAAAATTGAAATGGCTTTTCGCGTTATTCTTAATAGGATCATGCGACTTCGATGGTATAAAATAAAATAAGATCATTTTGAGAAAAATGCGGTTAACTTTCTTTGTGCAATATGGCCAATATAGCTATATATACCAATCACACCATACGCAGCTCATTCTACTTATTGCAACCGGATTTTTCTCAGCTTTCGCCGGTATTGCAGAGGGACGTGTTTTTTTCAAATTAATCTTGTTTTATGGTGTCTAAGTCGGCTTTTAGAAATCGGTATAGCTAGTCATTTTCTAATATAAATCAATCAATTCAAATCTAAAATTAATGAATTCTAATTGCATTACAACACAGCTGATATTCATTATTGTCATGGACGTATAGAAGCGGCATTTAATTTTCAATTTTTAATTTTGTTCTGAAATTTTTACATAACTGTTACCGAACACTGTTACCAATAATTATAACAATATCAAGTCTGTTTATATATAGCGTTGTAAAAAGCTCTGCACGCGTTTAAATTCACCGCGATAATCGATTCAATCTTGTTCTTACGTCTATTGAATAATCGCAATGGTATCAGCCGCAGCTTTTATGTACATTGAATCATTTCTGTTCGCGCAGCGATGTCTAATCGTTCGCAGCTAGATGTTTCGTAATTGTTATAGCATCCAACAATAATAATAGATAAAATGTAGCAAATGTCTATAAAAGATAAAAGCTGCTCTTATATAGCCGCAAGCGTATTTTAGCTTCTTAAAACAAAAACAAATAAATCAAATCGCACTAAAGGTGCAGGTGGTATATTTAGGGGTATACCAAATGACGTGGACAGGTTTATATTTAAAGTATACACTTGTACTCGTACAAATACATATTATTAGTACATAAAAAAGTTGATTAAAAACACGACTTATAAATAGGCTAACTTATCTTAAACATTGAGCGACGCGTGGCATCCGATGAATTCCAAAAAAAAATAACAGAATTTTTTTTTATGCAAAGATATAAAGGAAATTCAAACAGAGTAGATAAGTGATCGCGATTTTCGGTTGCGAAATATCTCAGGAGCCAGAGACTTCCTCGTTATGCGTATTTGTGCGTCAGCAGAGTGTCCAGGGCGAAGGTCAGCGAGGCCAGTATAGCAAAAATCCCACTGGGTAGTAGCTCGTCGAGATATTTAGCCGGTATTATGTCGTGCTCGTGTTTATCTATCTCGACGATTAGTAAGATGCCGGTGGTGAGGCAGAGTATCGTGGCCACACCCGAAAAGATCATTAGCTGGAAAAAAAAAATACCAATACGAGAATAGAGTCTTCTATATACTTATTGGGTTCGTGCACCTGTTTGCTATGCAGTTTGTTTTTCCCTTTGTGCCGTGCTAATTGTACGTTTGACTGATGCTCTTTGTTTAGCTGTATCGCATTACAAATTGTTTCGGATGTGAGATCGCAGAAGGAAGGGTTGCAATGAGTAATAAGGTAAAAAATATTGCCATCTGGGTTATCTTTTGTTGAAAATGTTATTCGATTATATTGAGACAGCGATAAAAAAAAGTCATTCAATTAATTTCTCCACGGTATCAATGCGACTCGACAGAAAAACCTGAGTTAATTAAATGCAACATCTAAATTTTACATTTTTTAATAAGGCTAAATCAATAATCTTGATTTTCCTCGCGTATGAATTGCATCTGATTGAAAGGATGATAGTTTAAACGTATGATAATCTGGAGTGACTACATTTTGCGTTTATAATCTAGCCTGATAAGAAACTGTAATTTAGCAATTAAAATATTCTAGATTAAAGTGACGGAATTTTATGAATATAAGAATCTTAATGGTCTATTGAGCGCGTGAGAAAAAAAGAGTGATAAAATTTGATAAAAACTAGAGTTTAAAAAGTTTAGTATAAAGATAAATATTATAAAATAAGCGTATAACTTACTTATGCAATTTTATACTCGAGTGAAAAATACATTCTTTTTAATATAAAAAGTTTTTCTTAATTGCCAGTCATACTCGTAAAATATAGTATAATAAAACAAGTATTTCTTCGAGTTACCATCCATGACAGATTGTATCATTCGCTTTTTCTGTACTGTATAGATTGAAATCTGGTTAGCTTTATTTAAACTTAATTTCGTATCCAATAGCTCCAACATAACTTGTAAACTTTTATACAGAAAAAAGTACAGAAAAAATTAGTTTTTCAATTTTTTAGAAGCATTACAGTAAAAGCGTTATCAGTGATAAAAGAATGACATTGTTAGATTGCTTATTAAATTAAAATCTAGACATGCAATGCTCACCATTTTTTTCGGAAGCTGCTCGCCAAGTACATGGGAAACTACTAACACTATATTAATTAGCGTGTAACCATACAGCGATGTGAACACCGTTGCCCCGTAACCGTTGGTAAATGTGTCGAGGAACATTTTTCGTATTTTGTGTTCGTGGAACGGATAGCTCGATAACCCTATTGCGACAGCGCAAAAAATCTGAAAACAGAAATTATACTTTTAAATCTCATCATACCACTATTCATACTTGCATTACTTTACACTATTTGTTATTGTTTATCAATAGTTATAATTTCATAGGTATAATTTAACACAGTATTGATATTTATGCACAAAAACAAATGTATGATATAAAAAATTTCATTCTTTTCGTAATTAATAGTATTTTTCATCGCGAGGACGTAAACTCGAAATTTATAGCTTTGATATCAAAACGCTTTTTTCAATGAGATGTATTCATACATTTTGATACTAAAAAATACGGCTTTATACGAACAGAACTCTTATAATACGTGTATTTGAAATCAAATGACCTAACTCTTACGTCATGTGCTTTACTTTACTTTTACATTGCTTTTATCGTTTCTAAAAATGACATAAGGATTTAAAATAGATAGAAATGGGGTTTTCATGAATTAAAAATGAATGTAGTGAATGTGTAAGAATGGAATTGTAAGTTACCAAATTGCAGTAAATTATTGAATCATTATATTATTACCTAAGCCTTGTAAAGTCAAGCGAACTATAAGGACATCGCAATTTTATCTAACATATTCTATCGTTTCAAGGTTTAACAGAACTTTAGCTTAATTTATTTAGTACTTATAGAATCCCTATTAACAATAATTAATTTAACACTTGAAAAAGTAAATGTTTAGAATTGAAACCGGAATCAAATCCTTTTATAAAAAAAAAATTGGTATAGTAGCCCTGCAATTAAAATATTATTCAAAAAATGAAGAAAAATTCTATTTTTTTAAAGCTCGAAATGGAATTAGTACATTCATATACTCCAATTTCTACTGCAGTCGACCTTGCAAGGATTCTATAAGCATGTCCCACTCCTTGTCTGTTTACGAGAAAAACTGTTAATTTAAATCTATGCAAAAAAGCGAGAATACAAGGAATGTCCGTGGTAAGTCGAGCAATTTATGAATGAGCACACACGTACTGACCACTTCGATCACTTTGCAGACGAAGAAGGTCGTTTTCTTCGGGTCCTTGGTAACCATCCTCACAAAATCCGTCTTGATTCTCGTCAATTCGCCCGGTCGCGTAGTAGTTGCACTTTCCTCCGCCATTTTCTCGGATTACCGCGGAATTTCACTCGGCAAGAAGAAGAGAACTCGTGAGAAAAGGCCGTTTTTCGGTGCGCTGTGCCTTATAGTAGCAGACGCCGTGATGCCTTAGCCGAGACGAAGTGAGAAAGGCAACCTTCTTAATGTAAACGTCGCGACTGTCAAGCTCGTAATGAGTCCACTGCACAAGATCCCCACTTTTGAGGCCTTAAGTGCTTCATTTGATTCGCAATTGTCATAATTCATAATACTCGGACACCTACTTTATGTTGCGTGATGCCCATGAGACGCCCCTGTTTTATTTTCGTATCGCAGCTTAGAATGGCTAAATTCTTTTAATTCGTGGCCTCCTCCTAGTTTGTCATTGATTTGACGTGGAATTTCTTGCAGTTGAAGTTGTGGTGATCGAGTTTGAGGTGACAAACTTTAAAAGAGCCGATCAACTCATCGTTTAGAACGATTTTTAAAAGCCGTTCGTCTGTTACAAGATGATTTTCTTTTACTTTCCAAGTAAAAGTGCATTTTACAATTTTCATTCGACAGAAATTATTGTTCTTCTAACTGTTATGACCAGCTTATAGTTATCAATTTTCTCAATTGATTATTAGCTTACGAATAAATACTAACGTTTTATATTTTAACAATATACCTATCTTTACGGAAACGTATACTGTATCATAAATAATACAAAGTTTAGTGATCTTTCATAAATAATATCTACAAAAAAAAAAAAACTTTCATTTATCACAATATCGGGTTTTTAGAGAATCATGATTTTATATCGCAAGCTTTACTGTTCTTTGTAATGAGTAGCATATAGGTACTTAAGTGCGTCTGAAAAAATATACTGCATGTGAATGTAAGAGTCGCAGAAAATTATTATGAAAAAAAAGTATTTAAATTTTTTTTATATTGTTCTCAACAGATGTACTTTTTTTATCTTTCATTCTATTTATGTTTGAATTTTTTGTCGCGCATATTTTGAAGCGAAACAATACAAAGCGTTAATTGAGTTTAAAAGAGTTGTTTGTGAAGTCTTCCTTAATACGTAAACGTGAGACGTAGTAAGGTTATTGACGTGTTTAATTCGATAGGTAATGTAAAGGTATTCGTTATTTACATGGTCTGATCTAATTATATGATCAGGCACATTCATGCGAGTAATTTCAAACTTTGCGTCCACGTCATGTCATATAGACAAGTTAGATAGAAAAAATTACTATTATTTTCCATTGGCTGAAGAAAGTGAGATCATAAAAATAATATTTACGAACGTCTACACTGCGAGATGTTAATGGGATACATAAGACATTTTCCAGTCGTATGTAAAAATAATGGGCGATTTAAATACGGGAATAAAGAGTTGAACAATGATCTAAAGGAACCCAAAGTAGAGCACAGAAATGTTACGACACCCACCCACATTTATCTAATTGAAACTCTTAGGTCTTTGCCGCTATTAATTGTAGTTGGCTTTCTGAATTTACCGAGTTCCGTCCCCTTTCTTCCTTTTTCATTTGATACTTTTAATCTGTTGTATGAGACATTCTATACCAGTCATTGAATTGGAAGACGAACATCCGCTTGCAAACTGGCAGCTGAGAAATAGAATATGTACACTAAAAATACGTTCTTATAAATCAAAGATTTTTAGAAAGATTATAAAATCCTATTTTATTTTATTTCAATTAAATAAAAATTTATATAATATAAGATCCAAATTTTTTTAGAATTCAGAAATTTGTATACATTAAAAAAAATGTTTCTGTGAAAAGGTAAAGTCACACTCATACACGTGCATAAAAATTCTTTTACCAAAATCTACATTTAATTATAAATGACATTTTTTTCTCGTGCTTCAATCGTTAGTCTGTTCTAAAATTGCGTTTTATCTTCACTTTTTTTGTTCATTATGCATGCAGACAGTCATTTATTTCCTCGATTTGATCATGACCTTGACATTAATACGCTGTTCACCTGCTATACATGTTTTTCTTAATATAAGAATCATCAAATCATCAAATCATCAAATATAAAATTCTTATTAATATTTCAAAAATTTTCTATAAATTTTGTACTTAACTATTTTTAATGTTTTTATAAATTGAAGTTCTAACTTGATTTTATACAAATAAAATATTGTTTATAAACAATATGTTCTAATTAAATATTATACATAGATATAAAAATCTAGAAATAAAATTATAAATTAACTATTTAGCAGAATAATTGAATGTTGACTTATACCAATGATTTATTTTAGTGGAAATGCTAAAGAATTATTTTAGTGTTTTGGGAAAAAATTTACTTATGCTTAACCGAATTTCAAATATAAGAGGAGCATATGTTTTCTGGAAATATTTTTAACATCACATACGCAGATCCTTTCATCTCTAAATCTCATGTTTGTACAACCAGAAATAATATTAATATCTGGTGGTATATAAGGGATTAAAAATAAATTTTGGCGCAAATAAGTAAATTAACATATTCTGTATAACTGTAGATACATTTTACATTTATTTAATTCTGTATTCAGTGTATACATAACATCTATTAAAATTTTCGCTAATTTATAAAAAGCAAAAAAAAAGAAAGCATTTCTCCTTTGGTTTGCAATGTCGTTTTGAACTAGATACATTGTATTCAGACGTTTCTAATTGACAAGAATTTTCAATGTATACATTGTTACACGATGACACGCCACTAGTTGGTAAACCGCTTGGATATCGAGTGATGATTCTTCGCATTACGTTGGTATAAAAATTTACTATCTGTTCAAAGTATTACGCCTATCTCCTCGTTCTTTAAATATATACTCAGAAATATGACCGCGTACTCACAAATTAATCATACATCAAATCATTATAACGGAGCGACTCTAAAAAAAAAACTTTTTTACTTTTTCGAAAACTGTTAAGTCTCCAAATGCCAAAGCAATTTTTCCACACTTTAGTCTCGTGTCTGAAAACGGAATACTCACTTTTCGCAATCATTATATAATATAAATAGCGACCATATATGCATTGCGTATCTGTAAATCTTTGTGCGGTAGTCAGAACCGTGCCTCGGAATAAATGCATTTCGTATACAACAGAACATTTCTACGGCTTATCCGTCTAATATAATCTTTATATAGATTAACGCGGTAAGGCGATGCTTCCGGTGTAATAAGATGCGCAGCTTGCTCTACTTTTAAGCACCAAACTCATTGCGTTTGATTTCCTCACTTCTTTCCATAACACAAAATTCCTTTGTGCTTAATGAAAAAAACTTTTTTTTATACTCTAAACAAAATGAAATTAAATTCGTTCCTCGTGACCCAGAATTTCAGATGGTGGCCAAACAGTCGTCCTCACGCTGGTCGACCCAGCAGCGAGTTTGCAAAGTCCAGCCAACGGTCGTAGTGATTTCTCCACGAAATCGTCGGGCAACGATCAGGTCAACGCATCAACGAGCGCGGAGACGAACGACGATGCCGACGAGGAGCACGAATCCGACGCTCTTCTCCACATCTCCAAGATGCTCGAGAAGAACAATGGGAGCGCGAGCAGCAACGAGAGCGACTTTTACACCGATGACGAGCCGATCGCGGATCCTGTTGTGGTCGTAGTCAGAGCCGAACAGAAGAGCGCTGCGAGTATCAGGGACGAGTTGGGTGCAGAACGTCCAGAGTCCGGCAGTGGCGAAATCGCCGAACATGTGATTATTCCTTTTCTGTTTTTGCTTTTTGGGAGAGATGCGTCGACCTGTTTTTGACAATTGGCGCCGTGGTTATCGGGAGTCGAATTACAGAGTTCAACGTTTATCGGTGTTGCGACGAATTGATATTTGAGCCTGTAGAGTTGAGAGAGACTTTTTAGTTTGCGGTGGTTTGTTGGTCTGTCGTATTTTTCATTGTAAAATGTCACAGATTTATTCTGAATTATTGTGCTGTTAATTAAAGTGGCCGCTTGACTCGCGAGTGCTATATTTATCCCACTTGTCCGGGAGAGTTGTTGGATTTATCGATTGTAATCTAATTTCGTATACGAAAACATTCTGCAAATTGTTTCGTAGCATTAAACTCGATGTTTTTATTTAAAAAGAAAAAGCTAGCGGCCTCAGCAATAGAACTGAATATTGATAATAATTATTTTAAAGAATGTATCTTTAACCGAGTAGTTTTCATATTTTGAATAATCGATCATCGTGCCATAATTTAATAATCTGAAATATAAGATAACGATGCATTTCTCCCATTATTTGTTATTTATTGTACGAAAAATAATCATTGTACGATTGATTTTAAATTATTGCTTTTCCTTAGTAAAATAATGCCAGTTTTCACAGTGACAAAATGAGTTAAATAAATGTTAAAGTTCAATTTGCATTATGTATAAAGCAACTGTACTGAATACTAACAACTTTGATAAGAAATAACATTAATCTTCCTGGTATTTCTTGCGGTAAGAGACTTTAAAGGAAATTTCATTCCAATTTTCCCCCTTTATATGTGCACCAATATACATGTCTTTAGGACATCTTTTGGTTCTTCCCATTCTATTTATTTGATTTGATCGTGCATTTAAAAACACTATTTAATTCGAATACATCTATTTGATATCAATAGTTTTTTTCAGTATTTATGATTTCATAGTAACAAAGTAGAAAGTAAATACAAAAAAAAACGATTAAAAAAAAATAAAAAAAATCTAAATTAAAAAGCTGATCTTGCTATCGCTCCATATATGCGTATATACGCAGCTGTTATTCGCAGCCACAATCATCAAACTAATCGGAAATATTTAGCCTAATAGAATTGGCACGAGTCCATATACGCTCCCTGAAAATGTAAACAACATTTTCCACTCAAGATATACATCTATAGAGAAAGGGAGCTGCAAAAGCGTTTTTCTTGAACCGTTTCCCCTCATACATGTCCGCAGGATGAACTGGAGGAGGAGCAACGGGATGAGTTGTCGAGCCAAGGATTACCAAAGAGCCCGACGCCGGCGCCGGATCTGAACGACAGCGCGGCAAGGGCCCAGCTCATGGGTAGCGCAGACGATAACTCCGCTGTGATTCTCGATAGTCTCGTAACGGCCGGACCGAGCGATCCACACGAGGAGATACCCTCGTTCAATGAATGGGCCCAGAAGAGACTCGAAGAGGCCGAGAAAAAGAAGAGTTAGAAACATTTTTCTATGTCTATTTTTTTTTTGTTTCTTGGGATTTACTTTATCAGTAGAATTCTATCCAACTTGCAATTTGTATTTGTTTCAATCGCGTAGTTTATCGAGTTCTATAAATGAAGAACGAATTGCGGAGCGCGATATTTTTCTGCTATGTCATATCGAGAGTAAATAAAGTGCAATCCGATTTTATCCGATTTTAATCGGAATTCATTGAATCTTGGTTCGGAGCAACTGAATTAATATCCATTCGAATGATGTACTTAATTGTGACATCAGAATAGCATAAAACGGGTATTTTTGTGTTTCCGAACTTTTTCGCTCTGCCACAGAGCAACTGATAGAATAATCAATCTCGCTTGGACGGAAAACAGACAAGCCGTTATCTTCGCTTAAAGACAAATAGAACGAGTTTAGAAACCTATTTGTATACCATTGATAGTAGCAAAATTGAAAGGTTCATAACAGTTTGTATGTAACAATATACTGTGATTTTACTCGAAACCAATTTTACTCTAAAACAATTTCATTATTTTCGTCCGTTGCAGTTGAACATTACTATTTATTTCTCATTACTACGAGACGTACGCAGTCGGCAATGATACTTTTTTGAACCCAATCATATTGTTTACAGCACAGCACCCAAACGCATCGGTACAGACGCCAAGTGGCTCGCCGGGCCGCAACGTCGGCAGCATGCGTATGCGCTCGAAGAACTACGCCTCGCCTGATTGCGGCGCGAAGATCGTAGCAGCGAATCCGGAAGCCCGTAGTGCCCGCAGTGTACTCGTATCAACTAGGGACGAGTACATGCTCAACACCTGCACGAGTCGCGTCTGGTTCGTCGTCGAGCTCTGCGAGGCCATACAAGCTAAGAAGATTGAATTAGGTATATTTACCACGACGATTAAAATTGCTGGTTTCTCTTTTTTCCCTTCGCTTGTTTGTTGTCGTGTGCTGTTCAAGTTTAAAAGCATTAGCTATTAGCCGTTGAAGTAATTAAGCCATACGCCGCAGTATACGCCGATTATTGGCGTATACTGTAATTATCGATCCTCGTACAGTCATCATTAAACTTCTGTTTAATCTTTTTAATTTAAGTAATATTTTCGTTCCAATGAGAGGCCAGTTAATAAGGGATATTAATTTGAGTAAAGCCATTGCTAATTAAAGTTTCAAAGCAATTCGACTTTTGTAAGTTAACGGTAGTATTAAAATTAAATGTATACTCTTTTCATTAGCGAATTTCGAGCTGTTCAGCTCATCGCCGAAGGATATATCCGTCTACGTAAGCGATCGCTTCCCGACACGCGAATGGTCGAATGTCGGCCAATTCACAGCACGAGACGAAAGGGATGTGCAGAGTTTTTCTCTGCAACCTCACCTATTTGGAAAATTTATTAAGGTAGAGCTGCACTCGCATTATGGATCGGAGCATTTTTGTCCGATTTCGTTATTTCGGGCGTATGGAACGAGCGAGTTCGAGGTGTTGGAGACCGAAACAGAGACTGATTCACAAGCTGATAGCCAGAGACGAGAGATCAGCGCTGGAGGTATTAGTGTTTTTCTGCTTACGTAATCGCAGTGTACTTTTTTATTTATCTGATTGGGAAATACTGTGACAAACATTAACCGTCGTGCGTCAATTTTCAAGTTGTATACATCGCTGTTTCAGTTGTACGATTGTAGAAAAATTAACTTGAATCGTTAACGTTTAAAAACTAGTTAAATACGATAATTTATAAATTTATTTATACCTATAATTAATTTTTCATTTTCTGTGCTAAACTGGTTAGCCAATTAAAAGTCTTTTATGATCGTCCTATTTACTAAATGAGTATTATTGAAATTTCAATAGTAGTTCTCAAGCACATTAAAATTTAATGATATTTGTAATTCAATGTTTTAAATATCTTGATAAAAAGAAAATATCTAAATTCAATTGGAATTATACGAACATGAATAGGCGTTTTTTAAATAGAAAATACGGAATAATATATGCATATTCATGATATTAACAGAAAACTGTAACGAATGCTCTAGAAAGCTTAAAATTGCCTTCATTATTTCGCGTAAACTGTTTCCACGAACTTTTTAATATTCGTACTGTAAAACTATTCGATATACAATTTTATTCCTTGAACTTTATCTCATTAATTAAACTTTATGAAGTAAGATTAAAATAAATTTTCATATTGAATGGTATTAACAGGTAATTTAGCTGCAGGCAGCGACTTGGAGAACGAGGATGACGACGACGAGGAAAAATTGTTCGAAGACGAGGAGGAGAGCACGGGTGAACCACCAGGTCAACTGTTCGGCAGTGCCCGCGATGTCGTGCTCAGTATTGTGAAAAAAGCTGCCGAAGTCCTGATCAAGAGCCACGATCTCAAATCCACTAACAATATCACTAAAATCCAAGAAAGCATAAGTGGCGATGTTCTCGAGGACGCCACACTCGACGATTGCACGACACCAATCTACAGTGTCGCCTGTCGCGACTGTGACGACGATCGTTTCGCACGAGTTTTCCAGCTCATCAGCTGCAGGGGGCATTATTTGGAGTCGCTGCTCTGCACGAGTTTTGTGCAGAAAACTTTGGCCCACAGTCATTTATGCAGCAGCAGTTACGGCTTCGACGAGCTCGTTGACAGCTATGCTTGCACGGACGGTGACAAAGGTGAGATTGAATTTTTACGAACGTTCTGTTTTATACATATATATATATATATATATAATTACGTAAGTGTATATATATGTTACATACACGAGCAGTTTATAAAATCATCTGAATTTTCAGCTTTAGAGTCCAGAAAGAGCGACTTATCGAACTACTACGTGCAAGCTCAGTTCCTTTCGTCGATCTTCACGCCCGACTACATAATAGCGTTGTGCAATGTATTGGCAGCGCGCGAACAGCGACTCTTTGCTAACGCTAGCCACCAGCAACAGCAGCTCGCTGATAGAACACCTAATAAAACGCGTGTCGAACAGACCAATCAGGTACCCTTGACCACAAAGGATGAGAGAATCGTGACAATCCAGAATACCGAGATCCCTACCCCGGATGTTGGCAAAACGAAAGCAGAGCCGTCTGTGATAAAGTCCAAGGCTGAAGTCGTGGTTGACAGTGTAATACTCAGCGAGAGTATTGCAACACAAGTAAAGCTCTTTTTATTTTAACCACTGAATTTATAAAAGTTTAACGATAGAAAATCTATGAATTGATTCAATCTTGTTTCGCAGATGAAACCAACCAAACGTACTGGAATAAACGATGAAGCGAAGGTACAATCTTCTGCCGTTCCGCATCTGGAATCGAGTAAAAGTCACCAATTGGAGGACAATAACGCGCACCAAATTGAAAGCTCGTCTACAACTGAAACGCCGGTGCCTGTTAGTAGCAAGCGAACTCCCTCAGTATCACAGAAAACAGCATCAGGATCAGCGCCCCACGAACACGTTCAGGTCGTCGAGCACACTCAAGAAAAAGAAACTCCGCAAATGGGAGCAACCAAAGTACAGAGTTCGGAAAGTTCCCAAAAAATAAATGAGAAGAATGGTGGTATTGAGACTGGCGAGACAGAGACGAAAACTGAAGAAGAAGTTGAGGGAAAGGCGAAACCAGAGTCCGTTGAACAAGACCCGAAAGTAGCTACCCAAGATCAATTAAATTTTGATGGTTTTGATTTCAAGTATCTCGATGAGAATTTGCAGGGCAATGGAGTCGTTAAAAGTGACCCCACGGCAACTCAGCAAACGGATAAACCTGGAACTCCGCAACAGAAGGAATCCGTTTTTCTTAGACTTTCTAATAGAATAAAAGTAAGATTATTTTGAATATAATAGTATGCATACTTAATGATCATTTTAACGAAAATGTCAATTTTCTTTTTTTTCAGGCGCTTGAGCGCAACATGTCACTGAGCAGTCAGTACCTCGAAGAATTAAGTCGTCGTTACAAGAAACAAGTCGAGGAGATGCAGCGCTCACTCGAGCGGGCTATGACAGCAATGAATGAGGAGTCGCGCAAGGGTGAAGAACGCGAGAGCAAGCGTCTCGAGGAGGTGAGCGCTCTTCACAATCAGATCGACATACTTACCAAGACTCTCGATGAACTTCTTTACGATCGCAACAGCTGGGCCATCAGTTTCTCCTGGCTCGCACAGCATGCTCTATTTGTCCTCGTCGACATTGTGCTAGTCATACTCATATTGTCGTACTGCAGACGAGCGGACGACGATCTCGATTATTACGACGAGGAGGTGGACGTGAAGAGCATTGCTGTAAAGCCTAGACGAGGGAAAAGCTATGAGATTGTAAAGCAAAACTGCTCTCAACTAACTAAAAAGCCGAAGAAACGAAGACCCAGCGAAATTGCATCACAGGTTCGTTTTATAATTTTGTTACCAAGTTGATAAAAAGTTATTTAGTTGAAGAAACATTGAAATTGAAAGTATCAAAAATTATTATTTTTATTCCTTGTTGATAAAATAAATAGGTTTCGGGGACGTACGACCAGCTGATGATTGAGAATACGATATCTTCGAACCAATTATCTAAGAGAGATAGGCGAAAAAAACGCAAGAAGGAGGCACTTGTTCTGCGAACCTTTTCCGTTAATGAAAGCAACAAAAGAGCAGAGAATGTTTTAGACATAAATACGAGAGATTCAATGCTGCCTTCGAGAAGCGCCTCGGCTAGTGACGCACTTTATAGTAGCAATCATAGTAACGACACCGGCAACGGTTTCGCAAATTTAAGCTTGCAGAGACAGAGTCGTCCAGAGTCTGCGCCAGAAAACTCACTTGCCTTCTATGACGATCAGAAAAGTCACTACGATAGAATGGTACAGATTCTGGTCACGAATGTCAATAATGACGAATTGAATAAAAGCGGCAAGGAGGCCAGTAATCCTGAAGAACTGAATCAATCGATATCGCTCGAGGATGATATTTTCGAACCGGTAAGTGAATTTGTGGTTAAATTATGATTAATTGTTAGGTCGATTATGATTTGACATTGTAAAAGATGATTTAAACACTTTATACTCCTATTGAGATTCGATTTTTCTGATTATTTAATTGACTCAAATGTAGCTACTTTAACTCAAATAAAATAGTCTCTCATAAAAAATAATTAAATCGTAAAAATTGTAAAGTCATCTTTTAATTTTGGGTTTCTATATTATAAATTAGGCTGAAAGTACTGCCAGTGTCAGCTACATCAAGTCTAAAAAGCTATCGTCACCGTCTTTTATGAAGACTGCTCTGGGGTCGAGAAGTAAACGAATATCATTTTCGGGAGGCAGCATCAGAAAACAGTCTCAAAGCCTTGACGAAAGTATGATGAAATCCACAGGGAAAAAATACGACGCAACAGAGGACTCTTTTCCGGAAATAGATGTATTTAATGGCGCTGGCGACGATTTGTGTTACGGACGAGCAACTAACGGCCACATCGAGGACAGCGATGAGTCGAGAAGCAGTTGCGCTACGCCAACGACGGGAAGCTGGAACAAAAAGAATAAGAAGAGCAATGGTCTGAAAAAAATGGTGAGGAAGTTCTTTTGATTGAAGTAGAAAGAGCTTGTACATAAATTGCTATGCGAAGACTGAATTTATCTGTCGAGTACATATACGTGTAGAAATGCGTAGATCTTAATTATGCGAGAAATCGTAGAAATGCCGATTGTATTAATGATGATGGTAGTGATGAGTGAGTATGAAAAAAAAAAAAAAAACAGATTAAATTGAGAGTGCTTAACTATTGTCATAGAACAATAGTTTATGTAGGTAGATGATTTTGTTTGGTGAGATACAAACAAATCTTGTTTTGGTTTTATATTAATTATATGAAATTTTTATGGAATAGTTGGTGGCAAAAACTGAGAATGTTTTAAATCTTTTGTAAAACTAGGACTTTTAATAATCGATTCTTATTTATTGACTTCGAAATTAGAATTATTTTAGTGTATGATATATATTTGTTAATTAGGTTTAACAAATAGAAACTTTTATAATAATTTTAGTATAAAACAAAACACATTAACGGTTTTTGTGGCTATCTGTCCAAATGCTTTAACAAAAATTTGTGAAGTTTCTTTTTAGATAAAATGCTACTTTGAAATGAAATTGAAAAAAAAAAGAAATACAAAACCAAAATGAGACAGATAATGTATATTTGACTACAATGGTCAAAATCTATACACTCATCGAGTAATTAGTGATCTTCTTTATTTAGATTTTATACTTTTTATTGTCAATAATTTTAAGTAAACTATGGCATCACAAAAATTTGCTCTACTAATATAAACTACTTTGATAAAATTATTGATTCAAACATAAAACTCAAGTAAGCAAAACTTGTCTATTTGAAAATAATAAGTGCCCAAGTATGCGAAATGTAGTTGTGAAGCTTTCATACTTATATACCTTGTGCCATTTCAACTTGTGAATGAAACGTATATGAAAAGATTGTTTGTGCTTGGGATAATTAAGATTATTGCTTGCTTTGCCAGAGTGAAGAAAAAGTAAAATTTTAGCTAGATTTCAAATTCAAAGTTAAATTATTTACTGAAGCAATAAAATTTAATTGTTGGCATTTTTGAAACCTGTTTATAAACAATAAAAACTATATTATTTATTTATTTATTTATTTATTATAAATTGACGAGCTCAATGCTCTTATACATAGATATAGATTTAATATTGCAAAGTGTGGTAGTAATTTTACCGGAAATATTTGATTTTTTACAGCAAGTACATGTAACAATTGATTGTTATTAATTTAGTTGATTATACTTAGACTAGTTTGTTTTCGCCTTTATATATATTTAAATAACATAAAGATTTTGAAAATTTTGTTATTTTAGTATATAATGAAAATAATTATGATACTGATTCGGACCAAATATTTTTTTGCACACACTCTTGTGACATTAATATATATTTAAAGATATTGAATATAGTTTTTATTGGTTACATTATCAATGGTAATTTTACTAAATATATGATGCTACTGATAATTAGGATTTCAAAAATGTATTTTCTTTTGCCTAAGACTTAAAATAAGCTTTATAGTTTTTAATTTATACTTAATTATTGGCTGAATTTTTCTAATGTATAATAAAATTTTAGGTATAATAAAATATTTGATCTAGTTTCATAAATGAAGTAAAAGCAGACT
This sequence comes from Megastigmus dorsalis, assembly GCA_900490025.1. Classification (NCBI taxonomy): domain Eukaryota; kingdom Metazoa; phylum Arthropoda; class Insecta; order Hymenoptera; family Megastigmidae; genus Megastigmus; species Megastigmus dorsalis. The sequence goes on from UELU01141420.1 coordinate 100,115, forward strand.
ACGTCTTCATTAGAGAAAACTTTTTAGATTTGCCAGGCTGCTTAAATTGGTTAGATATTATACTAAGACCCCAATAAGTATTCGTTTTCTGATCTTTAAATTTCAGAGACGACTACCAACAAGCTAAATCAACAATAATTACGAAAAATTTAAATTATAGACAATACATTATTATTGTCAAGGATGTTATTTTTAGAGAAAGATATCAATTATTGTAGGAAAATACATTAGAAAATGAAAGATTCTCAGACCTTATAATGTAACTAGATACGATTTAAAAAGTAATCAAGTCTTGTTAAAATTATTCTTATTTCAAGAAGAAAAAAATTCTATAATTAGGTATGCTTGATAAATGAACTTGATATTTGAAGGTAGAATAAAGAGAAAAGAGTAAAGAAAGTTTAAAGTTAGGGGAATGACTGTATAGCATTATTGAATTGTGATTTTTCATAGCTTTTGTTAACTAGTATAGTATATGCTTTATAAACGAATCCTGTGATAAATCACAAAAAGTGTCTGGCACAATGAACGAAGCTAAATTACAATGACAGTTAGCTAACTCATGAATACAATAGTATAAAAGAAGAGTTTGGACATTAATATGTCTCGATACTTGCATTTAAAGAAATATTATTTTACATAGAAGAGCAATTAGTTACATATTAGAACATAGTCATTGACTTTTGAGTAAAAATATTTGTAGTAATAGTTACAAAATAAAAATGAAAAAGAAATAAATATAGATTTTAGAGTTCGAGCGTGAGGTTATGTAAATTGTATTTGGTTTGCCTGAATAATGAATTTCTTGTGTGTAAGTTTGTAGTTGGTTTAGTATATTATATACCGAAACATTCATTAAATTATACATCAAAGACTCATTATACCTTTTTGGTAAAAATATTATTGAAAGTGGGTAAGTGGGAAATATTATTAAGAGTATGCATCTATATTTTTTAATACTTATGGCAAAGTGTGATAATGGAGCTGTTGATAAACTGTTGATACAATAAAATTTGTTTGAAAATTAATCTACTCTATTTATTTGTTTATGAAAGATATAGGTTCATACCCAATGAAATAGATGGCATTTATTTAATAAAAAAATATGAAATTCATATCTTTATATAAAAATGATAATATTATTCTTATAATTAATTTAATTAAATTAATTTAATCAATAAATTTATGCAAATTTTTATTAAATTAGTGTGAGGACAATATTTTTAGGAAAGAAGAGTAATAAAATTTTCGAAACATTCGAATTGCCAGGCAAAGAAAATAATAATAAATTTAAGGTCACTGTTATTTACTAAAAATAGTATTAATAGATGCATAGACTTAATAACTTATACTAGCAAACAAAAATATAAATATAAAACCATATTTCACTCGATCTCAAACACTTGTCGTACTTATTTATTCATATATTTATTTATTTATTGACATTAAAACGCAAATATTGTATACATAAAGAAATAATTCACTTTATGAAAATAATTTGAATAAATAATTCTTTATCCTTTCACGAGCATGGTATGAGAGTATATCACACAGTGTCAGTTTTTATTTCTACTTTGTATAAGTATTTAAAAGAGAGAGAAACTGTCTCGCAAAGTCTTTGGCTGTCATTGAATGAGAATCTTTCATTTATTATCAATAATGACGTTTAAATATGTGTAAGAAATGTAAAAGAATATTAAGTGCATCTTCCTCAGTGTTGTTTTAAGGTGAACTTCTTGTATTACAACCTAAGCGTACGCACACATTACTACTACAATCATCATAGAATTCGTAGGATACAATTTTATATCATACTACTATGCCAAATTAAGTTTTTCAGTGATTGAAAAATTGAATGTTTGTATTGAGAATATACAGTGCTAATTACTTTATTTTACATTGCAATTTTTTTTTAATGATTAGTTTTCTTGAAATTATTTAATGATTATTAGATTTTAATATAAAAAATCTGTGGCAAAATAATTCAAAATAAATTCTTTGTATGTGAGGAATTGAAATATGCGTTTTTAATGCATGCTTTAAAAATAACATAATTACCAATTACCAAAAAGCTATTAAATTGGGATATAGTAATTAGCATTGTCAATTCTAAGCTTGCATCTATATAAATCTAAGTTTATAAGGCATAAGGGCCCCGTTGTTGAAGATGTATCGATTATTAAGTAATTAAGTGAATTTTAATAAGCGCCTGAAAACGTTTGTAAATGAGAGTTTAATGATGCATCTGCGTTTAATAAATGATACACTCGTAAATGTAAAAAAAGCTTTTTTGTATGTTAAAAGTTTATATTGGTAAACTTACTTAAATTTTTTTTTTTAATTTTTTTTTTGACTTGTTTGAAAGTCAAAGTTTACATTATGTTTCAACTTTTTTAAATTTACTTTATTACTTTACATTGTTTTCGATTTTAGTGATTCTAGAAAAATTAAAGAAAGCTATCGAAAAATAAGTTTATGCTTAATTTATTGTGTAAATGTATACAAAATATTCATTATATTTGCATAAAAAAAAAATAATGAAAACAGTATTTGTGTAAAAATTTTGAGTAATTGAAAAAGAAGTGTTTTGCATGTACTCAGATGAAATTATTTTATAAGTAATTAAGTTTGAATAAGCCAACTACAATTTAGTTGTTTTTTAGTCAGTCATTTTAATTGAAAGCGGATAAAGTTACATTTATGACATTCATTTAAAAATATAATTGAAAGTATCTTCTAACTAAAATTTCTGTAATAGCAAAGAATGAAAATTGCTTGAAATAAAAATTTATAGTCTTTGCCCTAGTCAAGAAAATACAATCTTCTTTACTAAGCTTTTGATATTACATGACTGAATATTTTTTTTGGACTTCTAACAATCCTACAATAATGTCTACGATGAAGAAGATGAATCTTACTTTCGATTTTTGAGTATTTTACTGGCCGTTGAATGAATCTTAATTTTAATGTATGATGCAACCAGGAGGCTGTTATTTGCATAATTTTATTTAGTATATTATATAAAATAAGTTGAGTATGTATTAGAAAATACAGAAAATATGTTTTAAATACATTCATGACTTTTATGATTTTTGTTATGCTTATATTGTAGATACAAATCTGTCAATCCTTTGAGTTACCACATCCCATGCACTATTTTATGAGTAAAAAGCATTTACAAATATGAAAAGGGTTTTGCTATAATATGTATATTAGTATAAATAATTCATCCAATGTGTGAAAATTATTTCATATTTTTTCCAGGTGCATAAATTAAAGTATAATATGGATAAACATTTTTATATATTTATGTAAAAGATTCTTATATAAACTTTATTAAAATCAGTATCTTCTAGTATTAATATGTACATTTTTATATACATATAATTAAGTTGTGTATTCTCATAGTATTTCAAAGTCAACAATCTTTAATGTTCAATTTTTAAGTTATTTAATATTGAAGATATTTCATAGAGTTCTGAAGAAGCAGGACTCTTCTTTTTTGCTTCTTCATTTAGTACTTTGGCAGAATCTTGTATTAAATTTTTCCAATCTTCAATGTTTTTTTCATTTTTATAACAAAAAATAATTTCATTAACATCTTCTGAAATATTATAACAGGCAATAAATTTATAAATATTTTTTAAATCGGCAATGATTGCATTGCGTAATTTATCGTTTCTCGCAACAAGATTCAAGATAAAAATTCCTTCATCTGATAAACAACTTTCTACTGTTTTAAGAAAATTAGGATCCACAAATGGCTTTGGCGGACAACTCATACCCACACTAGGATCTTTGCTATCTACATCGAAAAGAATTGCATCATATTTTTTTCCATTTGCCATGGAATTTTTTAAATATTCTATACCATCTGCAATTTCAACTTTTAACTTATTATCTTGAACTAAATCGAAGTATTCTGTGGCAACTTTCAATATTGCTTCATCAATTTCCACTGCTATAATTCTTGTCTGATATTTATTAAAAAAAAATTTAGTTACATTATTTATTTACTCATGAAAAAGTTAGCAGATTCAATTTTTAATTTCTATTTTATAGATAGTTAAATAAAATGCAATTATTGATAAAAGAAATAGTTCCATAAATTTAATAAATCAAATTTACCTCTGGAATATACTGCTGAATGAAAGTACACAATCCTCCACCTCCAAGACCAATTATAATAGTTTCCCCATTATTCATAGTCTTCAAAGCACTTTTTAAACCAACAGACATATAAAGGTGATGGTCACAGGCAACAAAATTAGAATCTACTACATACTTTGTTTTTTTTCTCCTTGATGTAACTAGAGGTACCAATTAATTTTAGTATACAATATAGAATTAAGATAATATTAACTATTTACTTTATACTTTACCTTGTTTTAATTTGGCTTCACTTTGAACAACAAATTGGTTATTCAAAAATACTAATCTTCTGAATAGACCATTTTCAGTTTCAATTTCTTCAATGACAAATGGTCCACTGATGTCACTTTTTCCTTCGTAACAAATCTTTCTTTTACCAATATCTGAGCCTAGAGATAAGAAAGGAATTTGGCTTTTTAATAATGTTGAAGGTGCAAAATTTTTTACGCTATCTCCAAGTTCATTTTTTACTGATTCAAGGCTTTCAAAATTTTGCCCTCTTCTCAAAATAACTACAGCCAATCTATCATGCTGAGCTGATTTAAGTAATTGCTGTCTTCCTTCCTTTGTACTAAATAGCCAATCCATTTCTCTAATAATGTTGATTTATTTATAATCAGTTCGATTACTTCATAATTAATTTTTATAAGAAATACCATTTGAAATATTTTACCTGCCTTGAGGTACTATGAAAGCTGCATAAGATTTTCGTTCTTTAACCATTAACTGATCTAAAATGTATATTGTATATCTTGGTTCTTTATCACCAGGCCTATATAAATCAAGAGAAACTTCTCCATCATTTGCAACACTACTTTTCTGTAAACTGTTGCATAAAGATGCGGATTCTTGCGTCGATATTACATTATGTACAATTTGTTCAATATTAGACAGTCTTAACGGTGGTCCATCTGTTAAGACAATCTCTAAAATCTTTTAAATATGAAAAATGAAAATCCGAAAAAGTACACTAAATTAAAATTAATTATAAAATTTTCAGCAAAAATCATAATCATAATATATATACCGGTTGTGGCAATTTCATAAACTTTGTAGATATTGTCATAAAAACAGGCATAGGGCTTTCATCTTGCTCCCTGGCTTTGACTTCAGCATCATGACATCGTACAATACGGAATGCAAATGTTGATGAAAAGCTTTCAACAAGAGTCCTTAAAATATGTTCTTGTAAAAGGGATATACAAATATATCTTCCACTGTTTCTTATCACTCTTTTAACTTCCTGCAATAATATTGACTTTGAGTATTTTTAAATGAATTGTAGTAAATATATTGTTTTGGTACTCTTTTAAAAAGAATATTAATATTTTAAATTATATAACACAAACTTCAAGGTACTTAGTGATTAAAGTCATAGTCTCTTCATCATTATCCGGCATAAGAGCATCGAGTGTGCCTTTGTCCAGAACAACACTGAATTTCCCATCTTCGTAGGTCATCTTTGTAGCATCCATTTGTTCGAAAACTAAATCTGGCCTTTTGACTTTATTCATTTCTTGCATTTGCTTGATGACAACATGTGATAGATCAATATTTTTGACATTTCTAAAATAACATTAATAATAAATAGATTATTGTCTTGAAAAAAGTAAATAAATAGAACAGGAGACAAAACTTACTTGTAACCAACATCATACAAATCCATTCCCAATGTGGAATTTCCACATCCAACTATGAGAATATTATCTTTAGGTTTGATATATTTGAGTAAATAACTACTTAGCTCCGGGAACTCTCCATACCTAACATAAAATTAGATAAACAAAAAATAATAATTATTAAAAAGGATTAAAATACTTATGTACTTAAATCGATAAAAAAGCCTTAAATTTACCATTCAAAAGCTTTCTTCCCTCTCTTTTTGAAAAAGGTGTTCCAATATTCAGCTTTACTGAATTCTTGATGAGATTTCGGTAATAAATTCATAATTTTAATAGACACTACTATTATTTGAATGAGCTACCTAGAAAACGTGTTTATATATAATGCATAAGCACACGTGCCGGCATATTCTGTACAAGTTGACACTTGCGAGCAATAAAAGAGACTAATGTCGAGTATAGGAATACGTACTTACCTAATGTTGATAAAGTAATATTTGATACCTTCATATCAGCTGATCAACTTTATAGCTATAGCTATATAGGTTAGCTCATCAGCTGAAGCGAATAATTCAAAATTTCACCACGGTCTTCCATGGCGCTATAGTATACATTCTGCAGCCGGGATATTTCAATTTACGTGGATACTATTTTAATATGATTCAATTCCATTCGGGTAGGTATTTGCTTTATAAAAATAATCTACCAGGTTTTCCAATAGAATATTTAAGAGGATGTCGGAGCATCGCCTCTCCTCAATAGTTTGTAGTTCCAAGTTCACAGAAAAACTATAAGTCAAATAAGCCTCATATTGCACAGAACGGTTCATCGTACCAAGCACTATGGCGCTCAGCTCCTGGCATTACTCAAAATGATAAATAAAAAAAGTTACATGCAGAAATAGGCATGTTCAAGAATTTGAGGTTAATTTTCAATGCGTGAATGTCGGTTACTAGTTCCAGCTTTGTGCAAAAACGACTAATCGTATCCACTTGAAATTGCACATGATTATTTATTACATTGAGAACTATGGCGCTCAAGTCCAAGTTTTCATTTTTATAATCAATAGAAAAAGATATCATCAAATCAAAAAACACGTTTTTAGCTCCGACCTCCCCTTAAGGGTCTAAAAAAAGTACGATGTCAATTGTATAGAAATCCGAACGAATGATCGATAATATTTTGTAAAACGCCGGTTACATACATACATACATACCCGCTAAGTATTTATGTACAATAAATATAAAATAATAACATAAAATCGGTTCAGGGCCGCGAAAAGGGACAGGGTCTCGATTTAATGTTTTCGCAAGTGCATCGTTAACGACATCCATAAGCTCGATTAAGCTCTATAATGGATGCCACACGGCGATATAGCGAACAAACGTTCGAGTCAAGGAGTGTTTGAATAGCCTCGTCGCGAGGTCCGGCATAGAAGGGATGGACTCCAATAGACTCTCTCGCTTGCGTATATATATATATAT
>UELU01141422.1:0-45861 GCA_900490025.1 Megastigmus dorsalis
TCTTCTTCTTCTTCTTCTTCTTTTTTCTCTTCGCCAATTTGCGAAAATCGACAACGAATATATAGATCGTGCAGAGAGCCCGGGCTGAACTTCACATTCTCACGGACTCTGTAGCGCACAACGTGTTCCAAAGTCAATGTGCTCTCGTTTCGCCGGTAATACACGATGCTGCAGATGCTTCGGTGGAGCAAACTCTGGACATGCATTTTCCAATGATTTTGATTAAGTTGGAACAGCGCGTGCACGTTGGGGGTATATATTTCTCTTACCTGGAAGATACTTATACAATGTAGGAGTTTAAAGCAGAATTTGACTTGAATGCTGGCGGAAGCGATTCGTCTTGATGCTCGAGAATATGCGTCAAGTTTTAATTTTGTATTACCACGAGCGTTTATCATTGTAATGCTACTTTTCAAGAAATTACCAGGATTCCTTCCTATAGATTCTAATGCATTATAAGCAGCTCGCTATGAAAGACTAGACGTTCATCATACATTTACCTGCGCTTCTCGTAAGCGCATTTTTTTTATCTTCTTTGTATTTATGCAACTTCGAGCAATATAGTTTCAACCATGCCACCGCAGCAGGTACAGAAAATGTATAAAATCCAAGCGAGTAAGAGGCCAGGAACAGATCCTAAATCGCGCCAGGATCGTAAGCTAGAGAAGTGCAGCGGCCGCTAGCATTTTTACGACGTCGCTTAAAAGAAGAGAGGAGGAGAAGAGGTAGGAAAAAAGAACAGGCGCCCTGAAAATACCCAGCTACTCCAGCTTTCCCGCGAGCGTTTCTATACACTTCACACACACACACACACACACACACACACACACACACACACACACCATGACAAACACAAACACACACCTGAGAGTTTATAGAAGAGGAGTCGCGCTGCCACAAGTACTAGTCCAGCGCGAAATTTACTATAACGGGGCGCTTATACTCTGAGAGACTTTCCGACTAACGGGGCGCCCTGACAATTACACCCTCGCGAGCGCGCGCTCATGTTCTCTTCTTCTCCTCTCTTCTCGATCTTTCTCTTTGCTTAGATCCTCGGTAGATAAGGTTCACGCTTGGCTGGGCCGAGACTGCGATCCTCGGGTATCGTTGACCCGAAATTATAAGAGCTCGCGAAACATCGACGTCGCGCTCTCTATATATGTGTATACACCAGGTAGCGTGTGTGTGTGTGTGTGAATGTTTGCGGATATCGTGAACGTGCCATTGCGAATTTGAGATTTATATACTAGCTCATTGGATTAGTGGTGGTTCTTTTTTTATGACAGGGAAGATATATGAGGTCGGTTTTTGTTCGCGGTGAGATTCTCACGCTGTTTGGCAGCATTTTACGTTCGTAAAATTAGGATGTATAGTATAAGAAGCGCTGCAGCGCGCGGTGGAGGGATGCATTTTGTATGGTTTGGTTAGGTGTAAATGGAAATCACATTGTTAATACTAGTTTAGTTGGATAATTATAACTGATATTTAGTTTCAATTCATTAGGCTATGTAAAAATTTCATTCGATATCCTATGGCAACGAAACAAAGAGCGGACAGTATATAGAAATCCGGCATTAATAACTATATCCAGTCAACGAACCCGAATCGGACAGAACCGATTTTTCTATGCATACTTACAGGCCAGCCATTCCAAAACACTGATCGCCATTAAGAACCGATTCAATTAAAGCGCCTATAACGATTTCCAATAAACGGCGCCTGACATACCCAACCTCAAAAGGCAATGGGGTTTCCCGCCGTACACTCGGACGTACATCCTCGCACGCACTAAATATGCCTCGTATACACACACCTAATTTACTTAAGAACAATGGCACAATAAAGACTTGATAGTATATAAATCATTGTATGCCTTTCTCGGCCGTGTGCTTGATTCCTGCGGGGCATTGGGTCAATCCTTTGAAGAGGCTCGGGAAGGGAAATTCTCGGTTTTCGGGTAAATGGAAGATCTATGGGACGTGTGTCTCCTTGTCCATGTAATCCGCTTATGGGGAGCGGTAAGCGCGGACACGAGGGGAGGGCACTTGAACCGCAATCCTGTAAGTGCATCAATTCTCGAGTGCACAGGTAGACGATCCTTGAGCGCGTTGACCGCCTGGAATACATTTCGCTATTCTAGTTTGAGTGATTTATACTGTTTTATGCGAAACACTATTGGAATATCGAGTTTACATATTATATTTGTAAACACACAATACTATTAAGTACTATAATGATTCAAGTTTTTTTTCATCGTGTTATTTTTATAATTTTATTGTTGGAAGCGTCTGACAATAATATACTATAATGTAATATTTTCATTCTTTGGTTGTAACTAAAATACTTAATGTTTGTAGCTCAAATAAAATGATTTGTTTCAAAAATAATTTCAGCGCGTAGTTTTGAAATTTAAATATAGGCAGGTCGTTAAACAAGATGTGCATATAAGCACTATTGCGTTTTCTTATAATTCACTTAGGTGATTTGAATATCTTATAAATAGATCAGTATATACACATATTATAAATCAATATTTTATGACGCGCCGGTAAATAAATGTGCGGAAGTGATTACACGGTATACGACTGTGAATACGCTTAGCCTACAACGACTCGCCTACTTCGGCCGCAAGATTTACAATTTAACATTGGAAAAGGGCGATATGTGGACATTTTTTGAACTATTAAATCTTTCGCGTCAATTAGTTAGATATATATAAAGCAAAGCTACGGACAAAGTGTCCAAAACTGCATGGGCACAGGAGAGAAGAAGGGTAAAGGAAAGAGGAGCAGTAGTGCGGATACACGTCGGCTGGAGTTCGCTGAAGCGAGGTTTACGATAGGTTATGGTTTGCCTGACCCTGATCGAAAGTCTCTCTCTCTCTCTCTCTCTCTCTCTCACACACACACACACATACACATACACGATGCTCCGTGACCGAACCTGTGCAAGTGTCGGATGGCAGCTTCTCAAGGTGCAAGAAAGAAAGGGGAACACACAGGCCCACTGGGTGTATACATTGGTGTGCTCGGAGCGTTGTAAATTTTACACCGTCACGATTTTCCACGGATTCTTCATAAACGCTTTATTGAAGCGATTATCGGCTGTCTTGGGGGACGGCGTCCACGGCGGCGGCCCTTACTCGCCTTGTATATTCCGAGGAATCATTCGACGCACTGCGTTAGTCTTGCACCAGTCCTGGTAAATGTTTTCGGCGCGATGAGTTACGACTTTTCGATTCGATAATCCAAGTGCCTATCGGATCTCGTTAGCCGATTTCTCGGCTTCTATAATTGAATTAAATGGAAAATTCTTGTTTACACAGGTTCCGAGTACAATACTATTATATTTTAGACAAACTTGAAGTTCGCCTTTATTCATAACGCGATGATTAAAAGATGAATTTGTAATATTAGAAAGCGAACAATTTCTGAAAGATCCTACAATTCAATTGATCATTAAAACTTGTTCATTAATCGTTCCAATGTATATTATAGAAATTTATCGCCTCCAAACACAAACAGTATACGAATCAGCGCCTATAAACCTCATCAATCCTCGAAACTCGCCATTCCCTCGCAATCCATCAATCTTAAAGAGTACAACTGTAAAAAAAGTGTCCGCGGCCTATACAACTTAACACGCCATTAGTCGTCAGAGATACGTAAGATGTACGCACGTTTTACGGCTGCCCGAGGATCGTCTGCACGGCGCCACGTCATCGGTCGTGTGCACGCGCGGCTTTTATAAGGCGTGTGTAGGCGCTATACTTTGCTATCTCGGACTGTCTGTCTATATACATATATGTGTGTGTGTGTAGCCTCTCGCTCTACAGTCGATTACCGATGCAGCTCGTGCGAGTAGTCGGAGGATTGCTCGGGAATCGCTATGTACACTGTATAGGTTGCACTGCCCACAGACCCGAAGAACCGGATCGCTGCGATTTTTTTCTTTTTACTTTGTGTCTAATACAGGCGCACCGCCGCCCTCGAGGCGTTGGCGGAATTACGATGAGAGCCGTATAGTTCGCGGCTACGGTCACGACTCGCATTCGCGCCTTTTATTGTTGCGCATCGCCGTTTTACTTCTCGATCGCTCTATCGGTCTTGTATATACTATCATGTAGCACTTGGTCACGCTTTGTTTAATATACTTTTGCTTTGCATAAAAATATTATTACGCATGAAGGAGTAACCGAGCGTCGCTTGGCAAAGATTGGTTTTCGCTTTCGCGTGCGGAAAAAGAAATCAATGTGTGTATATGATCAAGAAAGATTTTCCACTAAAACGCATCGTATGATTTCTCGTCAAACTAAAGAAGAATCAATCCACCGCAAAAATTCTGTCGGCGAATCACGCGTAGGTATATAGCCAAAGTCCGCGCCATAAATCTCGATATGCGGTATAGCGTCTGGGCTGGTGGAGCGATATCAGCGCACACGGCGCGACTCGTGCACAGCGCATAAGCGCAAGTGCTTCGACTCAGTTTTCAGCTCGCGCACCATATTAAGAGTAGGGGAGGACGTCGAAGCTCGATAGGAACGCGCCGCGCCGCTGCACTGCGGGCTCAGCTGCTCTCCGTGCGTCGCATACATTTACGCGCATATGTATACGTGTACACGCGCGCGCGCGAGCCTTAGAAAATCGCGACTAGAAAAGCTGCCTCTCTCTCTCTCTCTCTCTTTTCCCCCTCGTGGCGTGCAGTGCTCCACCAGCAGCAGCAGCAGCAGCAACGACTTCGCGCAGCAGGTCAACGACCGCGAGCTCGCATGCATGTACGCGCTGTCTAGAGAGTAAGAGAGAGAGAGAGAGATGGGACTCGCGTGCTGCTGTTGCTGCGAGGACGACGCGGTGTGCACTTGTAGCTGCACTCCCACGTCGAGCTATGCGCGGTCCCGTAACATTCGCGGAACACACAGGCCTTAGAGAGAGAGAGAGAGAGAGAAGCTATCTATTCTGCTATGTATGCGAGCGAGGATGGCGAGAAAAGGGGGAGGGATATTGGCGGCTACTTGGTCGGCAAATTGATTCCGCTTCCTCGCAACTCCTACAAATTGATCGATCTGCGAGCTGCTGCTGCCGCTGCTGCTGCCTTTTTTTTCCGAGTATTGAGCGATAAAGAGCGGCGGGACGTGAGGTGGATTTTCGAGGCGCGAAAATTGCGAACGACCGTGTCTTTTAACCTAGAATTTCGGAGGCTGCAGGCTTTTATTTTACGACAAAGGATTCTGGTTTGAATATTTCACATGAAATGTCATAGCTCGTCTCTATCGATGATAATCACGATATAAAACTGATTAATTTAATTATTTTCCTAGGCTTTATTTAATTTGGTCATTCGCGGGATCTGCCGAAAAGAAAAAATAATTTTTAAAAATCGGCAAATACTGCAAAAATATTTGGAAATAATTATATACTGGCAAACATTTCTGAATGGAAATTCAGTTTAAATGGTGGCCTACCAATGTATATACATAAATACAGTGGTAAAGGAGAGAAGGTGGCCCCGAGCGAAAAGCATCAAGGATCACCTGGGAGAATGGCACAGTAGCCTCAAAGGGAAAGGCTTTCCCTACGCCAAGCAGGCGAAGAAAGGGTGCAAAAGGGTTATAAGGATCGACGGAGCTGCTCGGCAGCTCTCTCTCTCTCTCTCTCTCTCTCTCTCTCTCTCTCGACGTACATAATTGCCGGACAATGACGGCGTCGTTACGTTGCGGCGCGCCGCTCTTCACTTCCCTATGGGTCACGATCGCTCTCTTCTGTCCTCCTCTGCACGAATTGCGGGGCGTGTCTCCCTCTCTCTCTCTCTCTCTCTCTCTCTCTCACGCCAACACACCCACACAAGAGAGCGAGAAACAGACTGCGCGATCTATACCAGAGTAGTGGAAAAAGGCTTATAAGTCCAGCCGTAAATTAGACTGAGACCATCTCCATCCGGGAATTTCACGCTTTCCAACGGGGCCATCATTGTTTTTCGTCATGTCCACGGTTAGTCATAAACTGCGGTTCGCCGGAATAACGACTGCTCGATTATAAGTCTATGGGGTGTCCGTTGATTTTCACCTCTGAACAACCCTTTCTCTCCGCAGCGTGTTTTCACCGTTTCGATATACGTATACGGAGCTGCAAATGCTATATGGAAAGGGTTGTGGAGTGGTCTGTACACTGTTCGTTCGGGGGGGCGAGCGTTTGTACTCTCTGGCCACAAATTATTCGGTAAACCGCAGATTTTGCTCCCACAGCGTGGAAAATTTCGCTAACCGATGATCCTGCAAATGATTTCGCATTCGGGCAGGGAACTACGGGTTTACGGGATATGACAGAGTCATTTTTTAAATTGTCCACTGTAGAATAAATGCTTTAGAGTTGAAAATTATGTTTGTATCGTTGTAACAGCCAGTCCCTATAATTGATTCTGTTAAATTTCATGAAAAAGGTCATTATCATAATGGCGATTGAGTCAGTAAGGTTCATTATTTACAAATAATATCTTCGCGCTGAAATGCAAATAAGCCGCCTAATTTACCAAGAGAGAAGCCGAAATCCACGAATCGGAAGTAAAGCTTATACACCCACCGATGGTCTCGCATCCTCCAGCATTAACGAGATTCCCCAAAATATCCGCTGATCCCCTAATTTTCGAAAATATTGAAACAACAAACTGTAAAGTTAAGCGCGGCTTAGGCCGTGCCACTTTGTCGGAAAAATTGACACGACTCAGAGCGCATTCAATATGCCCCAGCAGACCATCCGCATACCGTTTCCTCGGCAATTCTCTCGCAGACGTTCCCGACCCCCGTTTGTTTTGGATTATCCCTTTCCGGCAAGTCAAACACGCGCGGCCGAATGATCTCGCTGTGTGCCGACAAACGCGCGAGGCCTTAATCGCATTACGGCCATATTTCAAACAGGTACCTAATTTCGCTACCACTTCGGCCCGAGGCTCTCTCTATCTCTCTGCAGCGCATTTACTCAAAGCCTGCCGTATCGCCATTGCTCATAGACTATGCCCGAAGAACTGATGAACCAAACACACCCACGCGAAACTCCCGCCGAGATTGTGTGTGTGCCTCGCGGTAGGCGGATGATATATTGAGGTTACAGGGATTGGCACAGTGAGCGTTTCTCTGGTATATATACGCACTCGCCGATCTCGGGTCCGGCCGTCGCCGACGAGAAGAATCATTTTTCCCAAACGCGACTCTTCGACTTGCAATTCGTCGAATTACCGATCTTATTCTCTCGACCATCTCTTCACAAAGCCTCCAATGAGCCAAATGCACCATTGAACGATCTTCATTAAAATATTGTATGTAACATTGATGTACGAGTGCAATCATCGTTAGTAGTCTCGCGCCACGCGCGGATTCAATTAAGAAAACGAGACTTTAAGGTTGCGGGATGAGTGCCGCGCAACGAAAGTGTCACACGCACTGACCTTAAAAAGTGCGGTGTACACGAAAACGCAAGCGCCGCGCAACAGAGTAGTCTCTGCACCTCGTGTACATGTGCAGTATGTATGTATATATCGAGCGAAGCTGCGAGGCACAAAGGAGCAGAAAAGAAGTGTATATATCGCGAAGGGGGAAGAGGTATGGAGGAGGAAAAAAAAGCCGGTGACCATGGCCACGACACGAGCGTGCGACCTATCCAAGAATACACGCCGCGGCGCTGAGGAGCAGAGAGAGAGAGAGAAAGGGAGGAAAAAACGAGAGGTGAAACTGCGCGCGACGGAGGAAGACGCAGAAGAAGAAGAAGAAGAAGAAGAAGAGAGGAGCGAGAGAAGAAAAACTCGAGGCCGAAACGACGCCGAGAAGAGGGCTTTGCTCGCTCGCTTTAATCGCGCTCCAAGTGGCAATGCGGAGCAGGGCATCTCGGGGCCGCGCACGAGTTCGGGCTAGTGGAGCACTCACACACACACGCACACACGCGTTCGCTCGCTCGCTCAGCTCCGCTCTCCTGTACAGCACCTTTCTCTCTCTCTCTCTCTCTCTCTCTCTCTCTCTCTCTCTCTGTGTGCGCGTGCGTACGTACGTTGCCGAAGCTGTATACGCTTTCGTTTATGAGGAAACACTTTTTTTCTTCTTTTTTTTTTCGGTGATGCGAGAATTTTGACGAGTCAATTTATTCTCGAGTGTACGCTTTGATCGAGGTGACGGTGAATTTAAAAGACTTTCGATTATAAAGGCGGGCTGTTAATGTCGAAAAACGAAGGTAATCATGTGGGGTTTGTCACTTTATCGGCGCTCGAAATTTCGTTACCTATACCTTTCGCTGTGTATATGTATATAGCGTTGGTATCGCATATGGATCTCCTCGCGAGGCGGAAGAGGGAAAAGGAAAACACTTGCGCTCGCGGGGGTATATACATAAGGTCTCCTTAATTGGCTGTCTGTTTGAATTCTTTGTTTTTGTCACGATCGCGTGACCTCCGCAGTAGTAAAAGTCGCTTCGTTCGCACTTGCATTCTCTTGTATGTATTATATAGTTTACCAAAGACATTTATTTCGTCTGTTAGCCTCGGTCTATTCGAAAAATCAGAATTGAAAATTAAAGTAAATTACGCAGATTTGACCATTCAATTTATTCTGGATATCGGATTATTGAGAAATTATTATCGAAAAATATTTGTAATTAAACACAGTAAAAATGTATAGCTTTATATTTTTTGTTTTATGTGTATAAACAATAACCATATATTTTGATTTTTAACGGTCAATCGATGACTCTTGTCGATAAATCGGCAAGCCGATCGTTTAAAATCAATCAGCCGCTTATAATCATCCACTATCAAAAAAAAAAAAACCAAGCCCCAACAATTAAACAGCACGGGGAACCGATGCGCAATCTCTTTCCTCGGGCGCCGAAAGAGGAAGAAAAAAAAGAAAAGAAACAGACACGCAGAAAATCGCGTCAATGCATAAAGACGTCGGAGCGAGATCGAAGTGGCGGTGACCTCTCGTTGCGGAGCGACTCTCGGTGGAAAAGAAGGAAAAAAAAGAGGAGAGGAGCGGAGGTGCAGCGACCTCGTTGCGGCGGCGAAGGAGAGAAATTACTTTTTCCATTTTTCTTTCTTCTCGCGCGCTCTCCAACATCAGCAGCAACAGCAGCCGCGGGCAACGCACGCGATACGATTCCGCGCGCCGCGAGTCTCTCTCTCTCTCTCTCTCTCTCTCTCTCTTATATACCCGTACACAGACAGATAGCGGCGCATGTGCGTGACTTCCCCGACGTGTATTAGAAGTAGACGACGAAGCCATGGTGTGCAGTATACGGCAGGAATTGGCACGGCTACACGGCGTCTCTCTCTTCTCTCTTCTGCGTGTGCAGGCAGTTAAAAGCGGTCTCTTATCTGGGAAGAGGATTTTCTCTGCGTTCTCGCGAGGCAAGAGAGGAACTGTTTTTATGCGCTAACGCCGCGTACAGTTTATGGGATATATTCGCTCGGGACGTGTGGGGAGATTTTTTTTTTTTTTTTAAAAGTGAAACGCAATAGCGCGCCGGGCATATAGGAGGCCATCGGCCGCGTATTCGCGAACGTTGACGTGACTTTAATGCGCGGAGATTTATCGCCTTATTTGAATGGGATCCTTGCAGCGGACCGCCAGTCGCAGCTGCTGCACTCTCATTATTTCGTTTGGGAATATATATATATATATACATGCATACGAGCGTGGAAAATTTTTAATCACACGTGTGGGCTGTGGATAATTATACGAAATTGGAGACGATGCGGCGAATATTATTTGCGTTTGAAATCAGCATAAAGTACGGGGGTATAAAAATGAATGGATCGCTTGACTTCCTTGAAGTGCACTTAAACTGGAAGGAAAATATTTCCTCCTTTTCGTTATTGCTATGTATATACACAGAGAGAAAGAGAAAGAGAGAGAGAGAGAGAGAGAGATCCAAGGTAGGCTGGTCTCTATCCGATTCCTTTATATACGCCCGCGCGATGATATCTCAAGCTCACGCACATAATGTATTCGACAGCGAGCAAAAAAAGAATAACAAAAAAGGAGAGAGAAAGAGAGAGAGAGAGAGAGAAGCCGGATCTGTGTCAGCGGTTGTGTGCACCCAACTGAATTCTAGATCCTGTTAACGAGGCCAAAAACGAGCCCACTGAACGAAATGGAGAATCGCCGCCGCAACGCGTCGCGACGCGCGGCACTTTCTTCGCGGGTCTCTCGATAGCTCGCTTCGGTTTCGTCGTGACTCGTCATCGCTGCGTGGCCACTGCACGCATTAAATAATAAACAATCGATGCCTGTGATCGAGCTGTGAGCCTCGGACTGTGCTTGCTGATTCGTATATAATCGACGGCGTTGAGCGAGTCTGGGCTGTGACGAGTCGAGGTGAAGAATGCGATTGTGAATGTCTATCGGTGTCATTGGTCTAATGTAATTTAATTGCTAGTACGTTGCTCTAGCTTCAATCAAAATACGATTTTGGCTGTAATCGGTGCAATCATTAGAAATGTCGTTGGTAAGAATTTCTTCTTGTTTTATGTAACGAAATCCCATTCAGAATTGGACCGAAAAATGAATATACGAACAAAAACCTTTGTTCCTTCATGTGCACCTTCATTAAGAAAGTATCTTGTATACTCTTTTCAAAAATTCTCGCAAAAATCAGAGTAATCCACGACGCGCCCAGCACGAGGCGAAGGGGAAGAGAGAAAGAAGAAGAAGAAGAAGAAGAAGAAGAAGAGAAAAGTGCATCGGTATAAAAAAGAGGAAAAAGTCATCAGCAGCAGTAGCAGCAGCAGCACGTGGAACGGGTTCGAGACCGTGGAAACAAAGCGGCGATTGTTCGTGAGCCTCGGACTGGAGCGATCGACTGCCTCCCTCTCTCTCTCTCTCTCTCTCTTTCATCCTCGAGTCCTTGGCACTGAGCGACCGGTCGGCGACCCGAGTCCCAAGCTCGTCGCTCGGCGACAAGGACAGAGTCTCCCAGTCCGTGCACAGTATATATACAGGGAGGAGAGAAAAACTCATAGGTTTCCTGCCTTACCGACAGACTCGCGTGCGTCGAGCGCGATGATGCCCTTACCCCCGATCATCTCTCTTTCTCTCCTCCCATGCAGCAAGCATATATCGTTAAAACCTATGGTGCGCACATGCGATGCATACGCTTCCACTTGGATTCCCTCTCTCTCTCTTTCTGTCTCTCTCCTCTAGGTAGAAGCTCGTTACCGGACGACTACTCGCCTCGCACACAATGCACTTCCGCGCCATATATACATGTTCCGCGCGCGCGCACACGCACACACACACACACACACAAGCACGCGCGCGTATATCTTTTTCTCGCATAGGAGGCTCTAGGTATGGGCATAACGGTTAGTGCGCCGCGTCACGCACGTGCGTGTGTGTGATGTCACTGAACTTGCATGTGCACGCTTGCATTATATATACATATATATTTAACTAAAACTTACGTGAATGTATACATCTATATATATGTACAAGCTTTAACAGTCGAGAGCGCATATCTGTTAAACAAAAATTGCTAACGATTGTCTGTCGTTCCAGCTGTAGTGCCGTGCACTTGCCACTCGCTCGTATATGTATATACGTGGCGCGCGTGCATGCATATGCACACGTGTACGTAGATAGGGCATAACTTTAAGTGTTTTTAACTGCATAGCTGTAAGCATATTGTTATAGTTGTGCCCGGGAGGTATATATCCTTCCGTCTCACTCGCAGCTTGGAGTTGCACCACACGGGGTTGGGGGAACTGCGAAACCGTTTGCATTTTTTCTCTCTCTCTCTCGCTCCCTGCGCTCACGCTCTTGTCTCGCTTTGAATACACGAGTATATATAGAGGCTGCGTGACCGGAGAGCGATGACTCCCTCGCGCGACGCTATAAGTATACGAGCCGCGATGCGTCCATTTCATTCAGAAACATTTTTCGCGCGCATTCGTATATATAATACACGAGTGCATATAGATAGAGAGCGTATATTTTTGCGTATGCTGTGGAAATCTGAGAAGTAGCTTTTAGAGTGTAGTTCGTGGTTGTTTACGCAGCCACGAATTCTTCTGTCTTTTTTTTATATATAAATAAAATTTTTGCGTTCTATTTCCACGAAATTCATTACGCAAGTGATCGACAAGTGCTGGTATTGTAAGCTTGTAGACAATGAAGTATACAATAGATCGTTTATTCTACCGCGAGTAAACCTGAAAAATTGATGATCCGAGATGATTCAAGCTCGTGTGTGTATAATAACCTCGACCTTGAACCTCTCCATTTATAAAAACAGTTGTTACGTTACACTTCCATATCGGACTGTGTAATACAAAGCCCGAATTCCCCGAGCGAGGCAATATAATAACTCCACGTCGTCGACACCGCGCGAACGATCATTTTTCATCGTCACTTGCTCCGCGTCGCACCGCTCGGGCCTTTTCATCGAGAAACAAATTTTCGTAAACGAAGCTCACACACTCACAAACGCTCGTATAATAGACATAGTCAAAGTCAGAGTCGACAGAATTCGATACCTTTGCCTCTCTCTCTCTCTCTCTCTCTCTCGAATAATTACAATGCATGAAATTCAATCGCTGCGCGACGGTATCCAACTAAAGCGCGGCTATTGTAATGCAGCCGCGTGTGCATACGAAAGCGGCAAAGCCGAGAGAGAAATAAAGAAGGGAAAAAAAGGAGAACACGAGTAAATGTGTGAGTGTGTATTTTTTTTTTCTTCGCTCGCGCCTGCGTGGCATTAAAATATTCGTCATGATGTCAGCGGCTGCCGCAGCCGCGAGGATAAGTTGTATATAAAAGTTTGTATGTGTGCGTGAGAGCGCATGTGGAAGTCGAGGTAACGCGGTATAGTCGGTCATTGACATACAGCTGCTAATCGACGGGACTGACCTTTATGAAAATTAGTTGGATTATTTGTCGACCTTCGATCGACCGAATTAAGATTCTCTGTGTATACACATACCACATGATTTATTCGTTACTAGGCGGAGACACTCATAGATAATGACTTTTTCAGAAGTATAAGATAATGCCAAAACTATTGCATGAAAGAGAACTATTTTTCTTATGATTCTAATAACATTTTCACGACGACAAAAAATATTATAATACTTAATACATTGGTATCAAAATTTAATATATATTGGTTATTTTTTATTATATAAATATTTGGTTTAAATGATATTATTCAAGATATTTCAGGTACTTGTGAGTAACTAAAAGAAATAGTGTTATCTATAAGAAGAAGAACATAATCAGAAAAGCAAATGTTTAATCTATCAACATTACAATTTATAGGAGTATTATGTAAGCCAAATGTATACGTGGTTCTGACATAATTTACAATTTGCAAACGATTTCATTTTTGAAAACAACAAGTTTTCCAAACCACCTAAACCACTTTTATATATGTATTAAGGCAGAAAACTCGGCCAAATAGAAGAACCAAACTAAACATTTCTCATATTTCCCAATGTGTAATTTTACTTTCGCCTACAAATATATATCGGTACAAATGAAACTGGAACATTATAATAACCACCCCGAAGCATACCCATCATCACTTACAACAAATCCATTCATCCTATTTCAATTCCCAACTCATATCTAACCCTCGAGATCTTATACCCAACAAATAGTTTGCCACCGGGCGCCCGTACCGCATGCGACACTTCATTCTCATCCACACAGCTCATGTGCAACAACGCGCATGTGTGTGTGTGCAGCAGCTCGCGTCAGGTTCATTCACCGCACGAGTTCAGCTCCCGCGCGCACTTGACTCTCCCCGCGAGAGCGCATGGGAATCCGATGTAACGTTGCGGGAGCATCGCCTTCGTCGCTTTTGTGACGTCACCTTTACACACACACACACACACACACACACGCACACACTCACACCATACAGACATACGTGACTAATCGAGGTCGTGAACCTTCCGATCCTGGCAGCCGATGATGATGATGATGATGATGATGATGATATCCAGCTGCGTTTCCAGGAAGCGGATGTGTATCTCGGATTCGCGCGCATAGTCCCATCGTATTTATACGCCGCGGAGCTTTCAGCGATGTCTCAATGGACGAGGTGACGTAGTAGCGCGACGATTATGTTGTTCAATTATGTGAAAAACATCGCTGTAATTTAGATTCTGTTGGGAAAACAACGTATGTGTGCGTATGTGTGCGTATCGAAGTTGAAACGATTCCAACAGAAAGTCGAGATGATCGCGAGCACTGAAAATGTATAGTTCTAATAAATTATAGAAAACTAAAGCGGGAAAGGATGAAAATCCCGAGAAGTAACGGCAAAAAAGAGAGAGAGAGAGAGAGAGAGAGGGACTACTCGCCGCGGAATCCACGCGTTTCGATTCCTCCTTCGCAAAGCGACGGAAGTATTTATTGCCCCTCGCTCGTGTGCGCAAGGTAAAGAGACGAGATATATAGAGAACGAAGAAGAAGAAGAAGAAGAAGAAGCAGTAAAAGAAGGTATGGGCGCGTTGACAATGAAAAGCAGACGCGCGGCACGTGCTGCTGCTGCCTTCGGATCTTCTATACTGTTCTCCCCCTCGCCCCCTCTCTCTCTCTCTCTCATTTTTTTTCGTCAGCCTCGTATATAGAGGTAAAACCAAATCACGCGTTCGCGCGCACATGTCAATAGTCCAAGAGCGCTTCTTCATATTTTATCTTTTTTGTCTCCACGGTACACACACACGCACATACACTTAGGCTTTTTCGAGGATGACGAACGAGAGTCACGAGAGAGCTACCGAATCTACACCGCTTTTATGTATATACCCGCGCGCTCAAACGCGTGCCAAGGATACACGATTGTCGACTGTGTATATCTTCTTTGTTGCTTGTCGACGCCTCATGATCGTTTCTCGATTTCAATTATACTCTTTTTGGCTTCTTATCAATCTCTTTTTGTTCGTTTCATTTCGTAACCTTCCATTTGTAATTTTCCACTTGAAAGGTCGGCATTCTTTTCGTTTCGAGTATCATTCAAATACGAATAAAATCAAGCTTTATACATGCATCAATGTGTGCAAATGGTATGTATATTTACCATTATTCAAGACTGTCGAGTCCCACAACCGATAGTCAATTTTATGTTTCACTTATACGTCATCTTTACATACAAATTATTTCATTCAAACTTTACATTCAAAGATTGTGAAAAGTGCCATATTTAATATGTTTCACAGAACAAAAACATATAGAACATTTCATAATGCGTATATGTACCGTATACATATAGAATATTTCATAATGCGTACATCATCACAACGAGCCAAAATCCCATTTATTTATTTAACTTTAATCTAAAAGAAAAAAACTGCAACTTCATTAAAACGACAATTCCATTGGCTAATACCGCCTAACTTATCCCATTGAATCCCTGAAACTCGTTTCAAGCACGGCAGCAATAACCATAAGGCCCGAGTCCAAAAAAAAGGGCGACAGATGTAAAAGCCTTAGCTAAAACTTAGCCAATATATATTATATATCCACTTTAAAGCGTATACATTGTCAGTGAAAAAGCAGAATTGCCAAACGTCTCGGGGGCCCGTCCTGCATCCGTACCATAAAAATTCGCAGGTCCGCACGCGCAAATTCTCTCTCTCTCTCTCTCTCTCTGTGTCTCTGGCTCGCATCAATATTATGATGCACCGCGGTCACGAGACTGCACACTCGCACACTTGCGCGCGCTTGAGCGAAAGCAAAACTCTCCGTGTCGCTCTCGTTAACTAAGCGAATTGTCCGTGGCAGCGCACACGCACACACAGGGAGTGACACTGGGCCATGGGTCCGTACGCAGGTCGTAAAATCATGAAAATGAATTATTGCATCGATAATAAGGGTAACGCGGCGGCGCACGCGCTCCTCCACGAAAATTCAAGGCTTGCACTGTCGTCCTCCCCACCATACTTATAGTGTCGCGCGTACAGCGAGTCTGTCTCTCTTCTCTCTCTCTCTCTCTCTCTCTCTCTCTCGCTGACAGAGTGTACAACGTTTGTGCACGCGAGGAGTTTATGCGTTTATTATGGGAGCAGTAAACGAGGCCCGTCCATTGAGGAAGAAAAAAAAAAGGAAGAAGTGCCTGCATACAAGGACTGACTGGCCCTCTGGCGAATCCTTGAGAGGGGATCGAACGAATTTCGAGCGAGCTGCGAAGTGGCGGGGAGAGCCTTTCCGGTGGCGAACAGTCAAATATTGCACTGAAGGGTTTAGCTTGAAGGGTTAGGCTATGGGCTGTATATACACTACTCGAAGAACTTTAACCTGGTTATAGAACGGTGGTGTATACCTAGGGCCCGATGAATTGTACCGCTTTTATGCTCTTATTGCTCTTTCTCTCTCTCTCTCTCTCTCTCTCTTTCTCTCGCTTGCTTTTTCCCGAAAAATATCGAATTTCCCGGTGCGTGCGCAGGGGCGGCCCGGTCGGCAGAAAACGCGTTTACATTATGTGTTTATAAGCGGAGCGCCGTGGAATATTTTCGTGGGACTTTTTATGCGCTTTTAGGGTTAAAAAGGGTCACGTACCCACGCTGGAAACTGGAAAAAAGGGGTCTTCTTCTTCTGCGTCGTCTTCCGCTTTTATTGCGAATATAACGGATGACTATAGAAAGGGCTTTCCTTCTATATTCCGCTACTGCAACTGCACCTACTCTTTTTTCTCCTTTATTGTATTTTATTTCGTCTCTTCTTTATATTTTCGGTCTTATATTGCCCGATGAGACAAGTTTGGCCTTTTTCTCTTGTATTTCCTAGCAGTTCTTTCGTTGTCCTTTGTTTCGTTTCTGGGGTACGGGATCATCCTTCGATTGCCCTTGTTGCGCACTGCTATTTAATAATTCTCTTTACTTGTATCATCGTCTTTTTTTTATTAATAAGTGATTGTAAACAATTGCTTAAAATTTTAATAAGTATTATTTTTTTAGCATCGTTCGCAGTGATCAATTTATTCATCCCATATTATTTTTTTATGTTTAACAAAAAATTACTTAAAACTATCAGTCTATCGTTGATTAATTCTGTCTTTGGTGAATTCGCCTTGTTTAATATAAATCGCTCGATAGAACCATTCACAAAGAAGTAAAGACGGATCGTTTTTTCTAAAATTGCGGTTGGACACATCAAGAATAATTCCAAGAACGTCGCAAAGATTGGATAAAAGGAAGAACGCAAGTTCGATGTCCTTTGATATCTCACCCGCCAAAGATTCAAAGGCCACACGTCGCGCGCACAAGGCTACATATATACGCGAATTCGATCGCGTCTCTCGCTTTTTTTTTTCTTGCGGATCTCGTCTAGCCTAGACGAAATTCCTTCTCCCTCTCTTTCTTTCTCAAAACCAAAGAAGCTGAGACGAGGTGTATAGATGAGAGACAGAGGGGGAGAGGGGCAGACAGGAGAAGGACGTCTGCGACGACGAGGAGACCAAGGGAGAGAGAGAGAGAGAGAGGAAAAAAAGCGAAGAAAACGAAGAATTCGGTCCGTCGACCACGATAATCCTGGTCGAGGCACGTCCTTCGGACTCCTTCGCGCGGTTCAGCGTCCAAATTCAAGGACTTGTCCATGTATAGAGGGGGACACCTCCCGTATATACTACTCCTTTAAAACGCGCTTCCTGTATTATAATCGCAGCCGGTCGCGCGTATAAAGGAATCGGCCAGCTATATACCATTGCGCTATGCCCTCCATATATACCTTTTTAAGCGTTGTAAAAGGACATCGTCGCGGCGTCGATGACTCGGGCCGCGTCACGAGGTGGCTAAATTATCGCCCCGCATAGTTGATCGATTCTGAGATTTACTCGCGACGATGGGAATATATTACCGATGGAAGAGAGGCGATTGCCTATAACAATTTGTATGTTAATGCGAGTTTTAGCAAGCGACTTTTTATTGGCGTATTTTGAAAATGTCCCATCGGTGCTTTTATTACTTCCGTGAGCTGCAGGACTAACATTGTAACGAGGCTTGCGTAAAAAGGTTTTATTTATTACCCGGCCAAGTTT
This sequence comes from Megastigmus dorsalis, assembly GCA_900490025.1. Taxonomy (NCBI): domain Eukaryota; kingdom Metazoa; phylum Arthropoda; class Insecta; order Hymenoptera; family Megastigmidae; genus Megastigmus; species Megastigmus dorsalis. Next base: position 18,015 of record UELU01141422.1, read on the forward strand.
ACGTAACGATTTCTAAATCATTGCCTTTTGTGGACAATACACGACGACTTTCTATCGAAAAGCAATAATTGTGCAACCGTTAATATAATTATACTTTGATATAAATTTCTTTCAAGCCAAGATATTTAGTCACGATCCAACACGTTTTTTTTTGAAGCATTAAACAATTGAGTAAATTCTTATTTAATAACTCTTTTATCAATGCGATACAAATAATTATACACGGCGCACAGCGTTTCGCAATCAGAAACGCGCGCACAACGAATTGCATTATTCGTCGATATCGCGCATTAACCGCTTCGCTCCGATATCGCTCATCGATCGTCGATCGAGTTCCTGCGAAGATGAAAGAAAAAAAGAGGACTGCAGTCTTCCTCTGAAAAGTCAATGAAAAATAAAGAATGCACGGGTGAGGGGCGGTGGGATCCATCGCACGGCTATACGGTACCTCGCGATAAAAGCTCGAATTCGATTTATCAAAAACGGAAGCAATTAAGCGCGAAAATGCGACCCATGAACGTATATATATATATATATATATATGTACGCGTCACCGTTCACCATAAAGACAAGTCGAGCAAAAAAGAAAAGAAAAGGAAGCAGAACCCATACAACGAGCCATACGCTAAAAAAAAGAGCCGGCAATAAAGAGAAAGAGGGAAAGGTGAAAAATGCAAATTTATGTATCCCTCAAGCGCTGTGCACATACACAAAGATAGCCACGAGAAGTGCGGGCAAATGTATATATATATATATATATATATATATGGAAAGGCTGCAGGTGTGTGTGTATATCGTTCGAGGCGCGTATATATGATACGCGCCCTTCGACGTTTCGCCTTGCTTTTTGCCATCGTCGTCGTCGTTGTCGTCGTCGTCGTCTCTCCCTCTCTTTAGAAGCGCGCTTGGCGGCCGCGCGTCGAGCGCTCGATGAACTCGCGAGCGTAGGTTCGTCGAACTCGCGTCCGCTGACTCTCCCCGCGAGCAGGACGGAACAGGAGAGAGAGAGAGAGAGAGAGAGAGAGAGAGAGAGAGAGAGAACGTGTGCGCTGCACAGTAGCTGTGTGTTACTGCTGAATTCGCACGTTTTCGCGCGCTTTTCCCGCGGATGTGCCAAGCGCGCAACGCTTTCTTTCCTCGTCAATGCGTGCAGTTGTCTGTCCATGTGTGTATGTGTGTGTGTTTTTTTTCTCTTTCTCCACGGCGCGCGACTATATAGCCAGTTCATATGTGTTCCCTTTCTATCAGCGAAAGAAGAAGAGAGTTTTCGTATTTGTAACGACGGAGCGGAAAGATCGCGATCTCCGCTTTGTATTATATGCCATCGCTTGCACGAAGGAGAGGAAGCGCATCGACGCGTGTGTATATACATATGCGCGGAGAGCTGCTAGTGAAAGGGGACGCAAGAAAGAATATACGTTGCTTTATATGATGCGAGTTCGTTGCAAAGGAGGTGGATGCACCGAGGACTCGCGCGTCCGCTTAATGCGACCCATTGTTTCCGACTATGTATACGAAGGATATTTCAATTGGAAACGATTTTACGTTCAATTTAAGGGGGAATAAATTAAGGTCGCACTGTGCGGTATAGAGGCGGTTGCGTGTGCCTCGTTCGTTATTACTTTTAATTGCTATTAATAATGTGCGCTCGATTGTAAAGATTTAATGTATAGAACATTTTTTGCGTACGAGATCCCAAGGTGTCTTGCTATTAATCAATGCAGAAATGTACAATGTTTATAACGGATAGTGTTCTTCTCGTGCCGCGAAACTTTTACTACTTAAAATTCGTGGAATGAGATTTTTACGATAAACTCTAAAGCGATATATCGCGATACATGGAAAATCGAGCTTTAATAAGTCCATAAAAACATATCGAACAATTAGGGAGTCTTTGATGATGATTCGCTCACGTGTACGAGCGCGCAACCGTCGAGAAAAAGGGCGAAGTAAGAGTAGAGCCATCAGCAGTAGCGCCCAATATTAGGAATCGAAAAAGAAAGTTTAAAAGAGCAAAAAAAAAGGAAGCAATATATAGCTTAATAACGCAGAAAGAGGCAGATCCATTCAACGCACTGTTCTCTCCCTACGCATCGTCGTCGTCGTCGACGTCAAGACTCGAAAACCTCCAGAACTTGCGCGCTCCACTGTGCAAGAGGAGAGCAGAGCAACAGCAGCAGTAGCGACTGCAAAAACCAACCGAAAAAAAAAAATGAAATCCAAGAATACGTATAGGGTAAAAGAGAAGCGAGAGAGAGAGAGAAAGAGAGGAGAAATAAAAGATCAACCTCGACGGAGAGAAAATAAAGATAACGAGCCACCAAGGCGCACTCACACACAAACGCCACGGATAGACAGTCCAAGGAACGCGACCGAGCGAGAGAAAAAAAAAAGCCTCGCGCGCGCGCACACACACACACACACGCAGGCACGCGCATATACTGTACACCTCGTCGCTCGCGTCGAGCGAGGTCTGTGCGCTGCGAGGAGAGCAAAGAACGCTCGCACACACACACACACGCGCGCGCGCTCGCACATGAGCGTATATATACGTAGAACGCTGCACACACACACACACACGGAGAGAGCGAGTCGCTGGCTGGCTGGCTGGCGCGAGCGAGCGAGCGAGCGTTAACTCTCCGTCTCGGTCGCTCTCGCGCGGCGAGGTTGGCTCGGGCTCCGGCATGGCCTTGGCCGCCGCTGCGGGGTAATTCAGTCAAGGTTTCGGCCGATGAACTTCCTCTCCGACGTTAGGAAGGAGCGAGCGGGAGCGAGCGCTGCCGAGAGCGGCAGACAGAGCGAGAGAGAGAGAGAGAGACTCCCTCGCTCCCTCTCTCTCTCTCTCTCTCTCTCTCGCCTATAGCTCCGCTGCCTATATGCTGTAGTAGTGGTGCGAGCCGACTGTTGCGAGCGGCGAGTGGTGGGGCAAGCGAGCGTCCAATCGGCGTGGCGCTCGGTTAGAGCTCGGCCCAACGCCATTGGCTGGCCGGGGGATCGGCATTGTGGAGCCGAAGCCACCGCAGCGCTTGTCAGTGACCTCCAGCATTGAAAATGCGATGAACTCTCTCGTCCTCTCTCTCTCTCTCTCTTCCTCGCCCCTAACCTTCCTCCTCTCTCTCTCTCTCGCATACGCACACACAGCAGCACAAACAGCGTGTGTATGTGCGTGTGTACAGAGAGAGAGAGAGAGAAAGAGAGAGAGGAGAGCGACAACGACTGGGTAGCCAGGGCGTAGACACGGCCACAGTCCTAAAACTCGACGACTGCTTGCTCCGTGTGTTCCCCACTCTTCTCTCCCCCTCGTACACACAGCCGCAGCAGCAGCAGCAGCAGCAGCGGCGGCTCTAACGAGCGTAAGAGCGAGAGAGAGAGAGAGAGAGAGAGAGAGAGAAAGACCGACTGGTAAGGGCTGCACCGGCAGGAGAGAGAGCCGAGAGCGCCAGGTAAGCAGAGCCACGGCTCAGAGCAACGCGAGCCTCCCTCGAGCAAAGACTCACTTTCACTCTTCTCGGGGCTCGACTCGACTCGAGCTGTGCGCGCCTCAGACTTGCGGCTGCTGCCACATTCACGGAGCGACAGAGAGAATACACAGACACAGTGAGCTCGCGCGAGAGAGAGAAAGAGAGAGAAGGAGACAGAGAGGAGGAGAGGAGACATAGTCGTCGTGTATCGGGGGACTGTGTGGTGTGCGTTTTATATATCGCGCGCGCCGGCCACCCTGCTCCGTCACTACTCGCTCGTCCTTCGTACGGGGAGGTACGTACACACGGCCAACGTGTGTATATATTCGCGAACATCTATACATCTATATATGTATGTATTAAACTCAGTGTACAACGCGAACGTGAACCGATCTGTTTCTACTTCAAACCGGCTGTTTACTTTTTAGTTTACGTTTCGTTCCAATTCAAAAATTTTTTTTTTCCCATTGGTGCTTCATCTTAAACTATATATATATATATATATACATATATATATATATTGATTGTGGGTGCATATATCTATCGAAAATATCAGTTGTGTGACTCGTTTTCCTATTGGCATATACATCGACAAGTGGGACAAATGTCATCCTCGGCATTACCAGTGTTCAGTGTTTGTGCGTATTAGAGAGTATCGTCAGCGGTTACGAATCGACGACGGGAGATCGTGGAGATCGAGGAAAACGAGGTGAACACAGGCGGGATATCGAGATGATGATCCTGGCGCCCGACAGCAGTATGCAGCACTGCGCTGCCCTGGCACAGCCTGCCCAGCTACAGCCGCACTCGCCGGTCATGTCCTGCACGGCCATGTCGACGTCCACCGGCTACGGCAGACTGGCGAGCCAGTACCTGCAACAGCAACACATGTCCACGGCACAGACGCCCATCACGACGACGACGGCCTCGACGACGACGATGTCGTCCGGGTGCAGTGCCTCCGTTGCTGCTGCTGCTGCTGCTGCTGCTACCACCGCGAGTATGCCGACCATGGACTCGACGGTGTCGTCTGCCAGGCCCGAGCCTGAATTGAATATAGGTACATATGCGGAGTGCAAGCTTTTTAGCTCTTCCTCGCTTCTTCTTCCTCTTCTTCTTCTTCTTCTTCGTTTATAGTAACTGGAATTCGATCGGAAATGCACTTGTGACTAGACTTGTCAAAGGGGTTTTCATTGGAAATTTATGGGGGCTGGTCATCGGATTAGCCCGCAGGCTCGAGAGATTAAGGATGGAAATTAGAATGCAGGTTCATACCTGACGCTTTAACCAAATTATCTGCGTTATGTAAAGTTCGGACTATATACCGATACCGATCTGTCTATACATATACTACTCGGACTTGCGACGTGTCTCAGCAGTCGAATTCTTTACCAATTATCCTCGACTTGTGCAGCTTACTAAATTTTCTTTTACATACGTATAATATAAGAAAGCACATAACGATTTCGTACGGTCGACACACGCAGTACGTATCGGCATCTCTCTTAAAAATCAAGCATACGCGCGCTCCCACTGTAAATACAGAATTCATATCTCCGATCAGATAATACATTTAGCTCTTATCGCGTTAGCTCGGCGCGCAACTGACCAAGTTTAGAAAAAGCCACCGCGAGGCAGACCGAAAGGTCGTTGTATCCAAACAGCAATCGCGTGACGACTGTTGGAGCAGCGGCTAAGGAGTCAACGACTCTTCGCGAAAGGAAAAGTATCAATCAGCCAAGTATATATATATGAGAGAGAGAGAGAGAGATCCAGAGGAGTTAACCGAATGAAAGTTGGCGAGAGAGCGATATAAAAGTTTTTCCCGCGCTCTATAAGTGCAGCCAGCGAAAGGCGAGATATCGCCGCGGTTATCTTTCTCTCTGTCTCTCGCGAGCGCGCGCGCAACCTAAGGTACTCTCTCTGTATACATGTATATGCGCGCGAATCCACGCGAGCTGCGCGCGAGTGAAAGCAGAAAGTTGTAACTCGCCGCGCGGCGATGCTGTAACTCTCTCGAGCGCGCGCGCGCGCGCGCACCTCTGCTGCCCGCGCGGAGAAAGTGTTCTTCTTTTCTCTCCCTCTATATCTTCTCTCGCGAGTCTGCTGGATATGTGTGTGCTTATACCGCGTGTGTACACGTACTCGGAGACGCGAGAGGCCACGTGGGAACGCGCGCGCGCTTTTAAGTGTATTTGTTTTGTTCGGGTTTTTTTCTTTTTTTTTTTGGTTGGGCTGTTGAGCTGAATTCGGCTCTTCGACGACCCTTTTTTCGCGGATTAGAGGTTGTGCAGAAGTGGGGATTTTCGGCAAAATATGAATCTACGAATTTCAAACGATGGATACAGATGAAAATCGTTGCGAACTGTTTGAATTAGGAAGTATTTCAAAACGATAGTGGGATTTCATTTTTTAATATATATGTAGTATATGTAGATAATTTATTCGGATGATGAAATCAACCTTGTTTTAATAGTTTTGTACAAAACGGTACTTTAATATACCAATAAAACACATTTGCCATTGACAATTCCCCAATGATAAACACAAACGCTCACCTGTCAATCGACAAAATCGCACAGGTGTCTATACAACAAAAAAAGGTAAAACATTGAAAAGCCAGATATCGAATTATGTCCAATTAAAATGATCTCACGTTTGTCCTATAGCCTATTACGTAATAATCGACACTTTTTGCTTCTCTTTATACATATATGTATCTATATGCACAGTCCAAAACAAACACATTGTTCCATTGTTCGTACTAATGACATTCGTATCTCCTTCTCCGCTTTTTTGCAGAATTCGACGGTACCACGGTTCTATGCCGCGTATGCGGCGACAAGGCCTCAGGTTTTCACTATGGCGTTCATTCCTGCGAAGGATGCAAGGTAAGCGATCCGAATACTTACACATATATATCAATTCTTTCAATAATACGAAAAAAGACACACTCGAGTATCGTCAGCTAATTCTTCGTTGAGCTTTGAGTTAAAAGAAACCAAAAAAAAAAAGAAGAAAAAACGTCGAGGTTTCCGATTGCCTCGGAAATCAAATTCCTCATCATAAGGATCGAGGCACGAATCGAGAATCGAATTTCAGGCCAGTTCACAAATTGCGCCGCGGTTTGACAGCTGAATAAAGACTTATATACTCGAGGCGCGAATATAATATCTACAAAAGCTGAAGAATGCTGACGACACTCGAGGAGAACTTTGACTTGGTGTGGAACTGCTGGCTATCGTAGAAGGCCAGGAAGTGAATGGAAACTCGAGCGAATGTGTTCGCTCTTGGAATATACTTATTCTTTTACCACACACACAGGCTTAATAATATGTATATGTATATTTACGTATGTAAGTATTCTGCGAGTTGAAGGCCGTCGACGACCAAGAAGCTATCGACCGCGAGGTTTCGTCTTGTCTCTTTCCCTCGCGGACGAGACGCGCGCGTGTATCTGTACGACTGTGTGTGAGTCTACGTAGGCTCGCGGAAATCGCGCACATCGAGAGGAGAGAGAGAGAGAGAGAGAGAGAGAGAGAGAGGGAGGGAGGGAGTCAAGGCCCTTACACGTTAAATTTAGACTCTGCGTCTCTCGACTTCAAGGATACTCTGCTTTATGCCGAGAGATTTTCGACTCGTATCCGGATCACGAGTGCGGCTGCCTCGCTCTCCTCGCTTGTATACCTGTTTTTTTTTCCGCGGAAAATCGGATGGTTTAAGCGGTTCGGGGATATAATTCCTCGAGTGTGAATATCGCGGTTTTGCGTGAAAAATGCCCGTTGAAAAAAGCCGGAATTAGTTTTACCTTATATTATAAAAAAGTAAATGTGAAAAAGAGCCCGGCCACAAAATGACCAAAAAAAGGCGCATATCGGATTCCCGTAGATTTCGGAAAATCGAGAAGTTTCATATCTCAGCATCTCGTACATACGAAAACCTCTAGTGTGCAAGCACAAAGAGTATATGTATAGGTTATACGCGTCTCTCTAAACGATTTTTCTGGCACACTTTTATTATAATCGGCTACGTATATACGAAAGAAGAGAGGAAAGAAAAAACGGAGATCCGGACACACAGCAGCGAACGCGATCTTGAATTACCAGGAAATAACAGAGTAACTGTCCGAGGGACGGTAAGGAGATATATGAATAAAAAAGAAAAAGAAAAAGAAAAAGAAGGAGAGGAGGGAAAAAAACGGTCGAGCTGCGGCGATACGCGGCGCAACACAATGAATGAAGTAGGCGCGGCACGTCGGGGGGAAAATATGTGGCGAATTTTCTTAATGGGCCGTTTCCGCGTAATGGGAACCGAGGCGCGCTTAGCGCCAGCCAACCGAGGGCTGACCAGGTAGTCGGATGCCAAAGAGTCTCTCTTTTAGCCGCTTTTCCGGGTCCGATCTGCTCACTCCGGTGTTCGGCCGCACAGCTGTTTTTCTCGGTGCTCCGCATACTGTTTTTATTTTTCCTTCCTCATCTCTTTCTCTGTCTCTGTGAACTTGGAAATTGAGCGTTTTTCATCTCGCGTTATATTAGTTGCACACAAAAAATTGCGCACGATTTGTTTTACTCGAATTAACCTCGATATACATTATGCATTCTTTCGGTTTGCAAAAACTGATCATTGCCTTTTTTTCACAATTTCTTAATGTTTATTTTGACGAAGCTGCAGGAATTTCATATAGGCAAGCAGTGTTTTCGAATGCAAGGGAAGACAGTTATGCTTCTATATGCGCGTCTCACATGCTAACAAATGAAACTGGCTCGTTGGTGGTCGTTCCCTCATTGTCCCTTCGAGTATACGTTGGTTCGTTGTCCTCGAAAGAATCTCCCTCTCTCTCTCTCTCTCTCTCTCTTCCACTTCGTCTGATTTCTGAAAAACTCCAGCGATGAGCCTCTCTTTCTCTCCTGCTGCTGCTTCTGCTGCTGCCGAGTGCAGAAGTGGATATTACTTTCTCCGCTTTGAAACGCGAGTCGAGACACTCGCTTATACGCTCGCGCTTTTTCAAATATTCAACGAAAATGCATAAAACAAACATTTTAATCTTCAATCTAACAAGTCGTTCCCGTTCGTTCAATTATTATTACCAAATGTACATTATTGCAAATGTTTCGTTGTAAATGTATATATCATTTTGTGGAAAAACTACACGCGCCGATTTACGAATGAAACGATCCCAAGCTGTTCAAAGTCGTGTGGTTAATTAAGCAGTCGACCAAAAGGCGTCGTGTATTACCATACCCACAATAATATCAGCCTTGACGAAATACATTTTTTTTTTCATAATAAGTATATCGCTCCTTATCTCCGCTAGCCCACTAAACCGAATATAGACCCGCTCCCATTACATGAACAAAAAAAAATAGAGAAAAAAATACGCACGCACACATTTCTATTTCGAGTCCCAACGAAAGCACACGCAGAGCGAGAGAGAGAGAGAGAGAGAGAGAGAGAGAGAGAAAGACGCTAGATCAACGCACACAGAGAGTATAACAGACGGCAGCGGCAGCAGCAGCACACATATACATAAGCGGCAAGACCGTCTGAGTGTTACGAAGCGTAGCGAGCGGGGGGCTCATCGAAGGCCGCGAGCTCGAGCCGAGTCAACGTCCTCGCCGTCCTCTCTCTCTCTCTCTTTCTCTCGGCCCTGGGCAAGCACCTCGACCAGTGGAGGGGGATTCATCGCGAAAGTAACCGAGGGTGGGGAAACGCTACGTGTGTGTGTGTGTGTGTGCGAGAGTTGGATTCCCCTACTCCGCACCGCGGCGAGTAGATAGAACGGCGGCAGCGGTAGTGGCGGCGGCGCTTGTAACCAGTGCCAGTTGGGCGAGGACCTCGGGAGAGTGCGCCAGGTGCTACGCGCTCGCTGCTAGACTCGCTCGCCGTGTCTTGCGCAGACAGAGATCTGATCGGCATATCTGCCGTGGCTCTCGATGCGAGAGCACAGCTCGTACATGTATAGCCGAGCCAGTTGAGATGCTATGTACTGCGCGTGCGCTCTCTCTCTCTCTCTCTATCTGTGCTGCAGGAGAGCGCTGATGCGAAATCCGATGGATTCTTGGGGGCAGCGCTGTTGAATGAGATATCGCGCACGGGAGGTCGTTGCACTCGCGATATGCAGCTCTTTTGCACCTACACTTTGAAACTCGCTGCCGGAGCAAATCCAACCGAGTGCAACTTTCTTCGTATGAATTCAAAATGAACCTTCGTATGGATCTGAAAATCAATTGCACGGATTTTAGAGTCGATTCGTCTCGCGCATCACGACTAAAGAAATGTCTCCTCCATCACCACAAGGGATGGAAAGCGTGGAAACGAAAGATCGTCCCATCTCTGATGCGATGGAAGTCTAGGCGATACCGCCTATTCATACTTCTACCTTCGCCCCATGTATTCACTTTTCTCTGTCTCTCTGTCTATCTCTATCTCTTGGTCTCGCGATCGAGGCACAAAACCCGCTGCGAAGGTAAAACCGCTTTAGCCCAGCGATGCCTGTGCTGTATAAGCACAAAAGAATTTGCTCTGCTCGCGCGCTGCGTGAATCTGCGGCTCGCCATAGGCAACAGGTTCGGCTGGTGCATAGGCCAACTTCTCTCTCTCTCTCTCTCTCTTTCCCTCGCCCACGAAATGATGTCTCCTAGCCACAAGCGAGGGAAAGCTGAGGTTCTTGCGGGGGCAGGTATATAGAACTGCAATATCTCTCGTCTCTCTCTCTCTCTCTCGGTTGCGCGACAAAGGAGCGAGAAAGTGCAAGAAGGTGGGAGCTCAGCGCGGAGAATGTTGTGGACCCACGTAAAAGTGGATCGGTCGAGGTATTTTACACACCCTGGGAAAAAGTGTGGGCTCGTCTTTTTTCCGCCCTTTCCTCTATGCGTGCTTTTTTTTGTCGGCCAACGTATAATGCTATATACACGAGATATTCGCTGTGAACTTTAAATTGAACTTTAGTACACAGCTAAAACGACAAGGCTTATGCGTTATACTCGTAACTTTTTCTGAAATCGCATATTCTAACGTCGGGATCATCGATCACTGGATTTTTCGTCATCGTCGTGGATAAAGGCCCAAATTGTTTCTCATGGGGTTTAGAGAGCGATCCAGGGGAGAGGGAGCGATTCCAAATGAGTAAGGGGTGAGCGGAAGAGGGGAAGGAGACGAAAGAGGGAGCGGAGAATGCTCTTTATCGATTTCACCTGGAATGACCGAGTTTCCACACACCTATACGTATATACATTCATATACATACTGAACCGTGGACGGCGAGAGATAGAGATAGAGAGCGTATATATAGCGCATGGACTCGGTCAATTCGAGGGTTTCTCCATACTGGAATTTTCCATTTCCGACTTCTCCTGCATACCTTTAATACCTTTATTCCAGTCTCTGAATAATTGACGCTATTTAGGAATTGTTTCATCGAGGGGATAAAAGGAGATATAAAGATGAATTTATCCAATTGCGTAACTCTCTATTTTAGCGCGATTCGAGTCTACTAATTATCCAACGTAATTAACTCGCACGATAGTTCGCGATTGAGTCTTCCTCGATGATCGTCGTTGCACTCTATATATTCCCATACTGGTCAGATATAAAAGCAAATTAGCTTTGAAAATCGTCCAAATTGTCCGAAACTGTCACAAAAGAGGGGCCTGCCCCCTCTCCCCCTCCCGCCCATGAGGCTGATGCAGATCCCGCCGCGACTGGGTCAGTCTCTCATACTCGCATAAAGAGCTCAGCTCGCACGTCGAAGGATGTCTCCCTCGACTGACCTAGCCGCTAGCGGTTTTCTCTCTCTCTCTCTCAAACACACACACATATAGACAGACGCAGAGAGAGGAAGAGAGAGAGAGAGAGAGAGAGCCGCAGAAACTGGAAGAAGCTAAAGTCGAGCCAGGTCTATGGCTCGGCCGCCGATGGAAAGGGAAGAGAACGCGGAAGAGAGTTTGAGTTGCGTGCGAGCGAGACGAAGCACTCGCTCGCGCGCGCGAGTGTATCTTTAAAGACTAGGTCGCTCGGTCGCACTACTGTTGCACCTATTTCGCGCGCGCTCTCGCGATCCTCCTCCTCCTCCTCGTTGTCGTCGTCGTCGTCGTCGTCGTCGTCGTCGTCGACGACGTCGACGTCGTCCAAGTCGACCGACAAGTCCAAGCCGCCGGCTAACGCACACACATACACACGAGGGGGGAACGAGACTGCTCATGGTTGACGTGGCGACCCATATTTGGCTCGTTGCACTTGCGGTCGTCCCGAAATTCTGTGGCCCTCGTAGTGCGAATAGACTCACCCGATTCCTATTATAGTTTCGATCGTTTTGAATGGAATCGATGCTAATTCTCTCTCTCTCTCTCTTTCTCTTTTTTTTTATCCTCGAGTTCGAATTCGATGATCGCTTTGTCGACCGGGCCTGGAAATGGGAGTGAAAAAGTTGGTATATGAGGATATCGGTTGGGTGTACACAAAGTGGCAAAGTGGAGCATCTTGGCTGCGCGGCGGGAAAGGAAAAAAGTCTGCATGCAGAGAGATGCCATATTCGAGGCATAAATAGTAGTAGCGTAAACATCGAGGCCACCGCTGCCAGATATATTTACCCGTCCAGTAAGCAGAGCGAATCTCGATAAACATAAACTCTTCTCTCTCCCACCTACGCCTATTAAGCGTCGAGCGTAGAGAGGTAGGGAAAAAAAAAACGAGAGTTCAATCGCTGCCCGCTGCTGCTGCTTCCATTATTGTACGGCGCGGCTCATCATCCTAGTCGCGCGTACGCATTTTCTTCCTCTCGTTGCAGAGCGCAGGGAACGTTCTAGAGAAGAACGCAGCAGCAGCAGCTCCCGCGCCCTTTTTCCATTGCGAGAGAGAAAGAGAGCGAGTGGGAGGAGGAGGAGAAGGAGGAGAGGGTTGAAATCAGGCGCATGGGGTGCATTAACCCTCCGGTCGTCGACCTCGCCTCGCGAGCCAGTTACGTCACGCGGTCGCTTCTCCCACCTTTCCTCTCCTGACTCCCTCTCTTCCCCTCTCCCTCCCTCTCTATCGCTCTGTTCTACTCTCCTCTCTCTCTCTCTCTCCCCCTCTCCCTCTCCTCGTCACTTTTGATGTCGTAACGAGTCGTGATCTCATTTTCATTTGATTGCGCGCGAGCGCGGGTATTTCGGGCTGCTGCTACTACTACTGCCACACGGGGTTACTGACCCCTAGAGCGAATCTACTTTGGAATCGGGTCAGCCGCTTATTATTGCGGTAGGTGTTCGCGAGGAGAGGAGAGCGGCGAGCGTATATATCTCTCTGCGAGCGAGGCCACTCCAGATAACGCACCGACTGGCTGCTGTGCACCCGCTGCTGCTGCTGCTGCTGCTGCTGCTGCTGCTGCTGCTGCTGCTGCACTCTCTGTTTCTTCCTTCTTTTTCTCCTTACCCGAGCGAGGGACGATAAGATTTTCGGTCGCTTATATCCAACTATGTGTAACCATGGATTTTTCGAACGAGAGACAGACAGACAGGGTGAAAAGTGAAAATGACGATAGTCTAGCGAGGGATTTATTTATTGTGGCCGTCCGATAAGAGATCCATCTGATGGATTGGCGATCCGTTGACCGATTCAACAGCCTGCACGTAGTTGACTCGCTTTTCCCGTAAACATCTATTTTTGCCCCATTGATTTTACATCCAATGTTTCGCATTACACAAGCACAAGAGCATCTCTTGAAACAACATCGTGTAGCCCCAAAGCCGTTTCACCGCGCGAAAGACTCGAGCTGCCGCGCCGTATCGAAACTCTCTCTGATACAAGGACAACAAACACGTCTAATCTGGCCCGGTCCCACCGACACAAAAAAGAAGAGGAAAAAAGAAACGGAACTATTCAGGTCACGATGTTATCAAGCGCGCCCGCCTCGGGAACACCAAGCCGTCATAACAACGAAAAGAAAAAAACAAACAGAAAGAGTAGGGTTCCCCGGCCCGTTCGAAAAAAAGCCGCCAAATCTTGAGATCCAAAAATATTCCACGAGCCGTGCAGTGTGTGTGCCGACGTGCGCTAACGAAAGAGACAGAGAGATACAGAGAGAGAGAGAGAGCTATAGAGAAAAAGAGTGCAGTTCCCCCGCAATTCGCCATTAGCGCCTAGGCCACAGCTCAACGTCCTATCCGGCAGCTCTCGCGCTCGCGCTCACTACTACTACCACTAGTGCGAAATTCTCTCTCTCTCTCTCTCTCTCTCTCTCTCTCTCGGGGTCGCGTTCGCACCGGTTAATGCCCCCGAGTACACACACAGAGCCGCGGAGCAGCTACACAGCAGCTACACAGCGCAATGCCGTTGCGGCCTGCAAGCTCTCTACGCGCGCGTGTGTGTCTGTGTGTGTATGCGCGCGGGCATGCGCAGAAGGCAAGAGGCAGTGCTCGCAGCTCCGCTCTCGGTGCCCGCGTGTGTACGTCACCGTTACTCCGTTTCGTTCTCTCTCTCTCTCTCTCTCTCTCCTTCTTCCCCTCTCTCTACTCTCAACATTCACCTTCTCCTCTCTCTCTCTCTCGCTCTCGCTCTTTCCAGCAGTCTCTTTATATACTCCACCTCCTCGCTACTTGGCGCTCTCTCGGGCTGCACGCGGCCGCCGCTGCTGCTGCTGCTGCTCGCTCCGGTCGTTGGCCTCTCGCGGCCGTCGCCTCTCCCGCGCTCTTTTACACCCCCGTCTCCCCCCCCCCCCCCCCCCCCCCCCACCTGCAGTTCACTGCCTCTCCACCTCCTACTTCTTCGCGGAGTCTATGCGCTGGCTGCAATTCACTCGTCTAGCTCTCTCTCTCTCTTTCTTTCTCACTCTTTCTCGTGTTTATGTGTGTGTGTATGTGTGTATGCGCGTGATCTGCAACGTTGGATGGACGTTGGACATAGACTCGCTGCTCCTTCTTGCTCTTCTCTCTCTCTCTGTCTCGCTCTAGGCAGCTCGCCTTATTCCGAGTGCGGTTTTCGGGAGGATGCTATTCTATGCGTTGGCGGTTGTTCCGCGAGGATTCACCGCTTCATCGGTCCCCTCAATTCTGTACGCTGACCGTGTGTAGAAGTATTTTGCGAATGCGTAAACGGATGATTTCGCGGGTATAGCAGTGTGGGTTATTTTCGACTCTCTCGTACAATGTAGGACATCTACGCGTATACTCGAAATTATGCACACATGCACCATTCTCGGACAGTAATTTAATATTCTAGGCTCTCATATATATGCACTCTACCAAGCTGAAAGTACAGTCGTTCGAATGCAAGAATTCACGGTGCAGAACCCAGTGCTCGAGTCGTAACACGGTGTGCGCGAATCCAGTTGAGAAGCTGTGCGCTGCAGCGACGGTGTGCGGGGTGTGACTTATTGGAAAGCCATATCTCGGGTGTCAAATCGGAAAAGCCAATCCTCTCCTCTGCAGGGCCCTATAAAATATGCAAACTCGCACAAGTGACCCGGTTATGCTCGCCTCCTACATATATATATAGTCCACACATATCGTCGATCCTCCGGCACATATCTGCATTGTCCGAGGAGCTCTTGTGGCGCACACCTCTCGAATTTTGACAATCCATTAGAGCCTCTCCAGCTGGAAATTCTATTTAAACCCATTCGCCTTCCAAACTTAGCTGAACCGAGAATTTTCGAGGAAAAAAGGGGTATAGAGCAAAGAGGGAGAAGAGTGCCCGCGCGGTACGCGAATATATAATCTCTCCCCCGGTGCAGAAATAGCAGTAGCAGCGACCGTAGCACCAGCAGCAGCTCGTAAAAGTCATTCACCCCGTAGGCAGTAGAGAGAGCATCAAAAACCACAAGAAAGCGTAACAAAAAAAGAAAAATAATAGGGAAGGGGAGGAATTCTGCTGCGGTGCAGTGTATATGCTCGTGGGTGTGTGTGTGTGTGTGTGTGTGTGTGTGTGTGCATGGAAGCACGCGAGTTCCCTCAACCCGGCACACTGCACATAACGAAAAACACGAGAGATAGAGATAGAGATAGAGAGAGAGAGAGAGAGAGAGAGAGAGCGCGTTGACTCCTGAGCTCGGTGGTCGCCCCGCGGTGGTGGTGTGTATACGCCCGCGCGCCTATATATAAATATACATGTAGAGAGAGAGAGAGAGAGAGAGAGAGGGAGGGGGAGAGGCGTACGTGCAGAGAGTCAGTGCACACAAGCAGCGGCGGCAGCAGCAGCAGCCAGAGGTAGTCGACCCCTGTGACCCGTTTGGGGGGATGCACGACTACGACGACGACGACGACGACGACTATACGACTGCGTTTCGTCGGGGCGCCGAGGAGAGATCGATGCCACGTTCATCCCCCTCCCCTTTTTGTACCCCAGCTCCTCTCCCTCTCTCCCGCTCTCTCCCGCGGCTCTCGTGCGTACGTACACATGCACACATTGTAGGGCGAAGAGAGAGAGAGAGAGGCTCTCTCTCTCACACAGGGGTTCATCCGGGGTTGCTGCCCTCGTCCGGGCGAACCGGAACGCGGCCCGACGTCGAGCGGTTTGTGGATCCCCGGCCATCGAGGAGAGAGAGAGAGGGAGAGAGACTCCCGCTGCACACGAAAAGAAGGAGAGAGCAGCAGTAGCAGCAGCAGCGGGCTGTCCAGAAATTTAGCTTTGCAAATCCTGTAGACGCGCAAATGTCGTATACGGGATCGTTTATTTTTCGGGATATTATTAGTTTCGAAAGTGTACGAAATTAGACAGAGGAGATCCTATATAGTACCTTTAGCTTTCGGCGCGGTATATTTTCGTTCTATCGCTTTATTTCTCCACGAGACCAATTTTGCTTCCTTCCCTTTTATCCTAAATATATATGCGCATACGCCTAAATCGGTTGTGTGGAGCGAAAGAGATATTATTCAGGGATCGGCCGCCTAATTCACATCCGCAAGCTCTGGCTGCGGGCATCTATATGTGCGCTCGCGTTTAATTAAATAAAAGAGACTCTCTTTCTCTGGGCTCGAATGCAGCGGCGTATCCTTTATTTAGCAAATCGGGATCGAATTGATTGTTCGATAATACGCCCCCCTCCCCCCCTCGCCCTCCGCCCCTGTATTTTTAGACACGTACCTACCGACACAACAGGGTCGACGATCCTCGGTGTCTGTCGCCAAGGTGTTGCTGCTGCTGCGCTGCTGTTGCAAGCCGTGCAAGCCGTTCCAGCGCGAAAAATCGCCATTATTCTCGTATGGGACGCGGTCTAAATTTAAATAGACGCCCCGTCGACTAACGGCTAACCATTTCCTCGTACGCGATTCTATTTAGCCAATTAGCTATTCGATGCAGATATCTGGACGCTTCGACGTGTGCCATTTCTCTCTTTCTCTCTCTCTCTCTCTCTCTCTCTCTATTACTCGTTCGCTCTCTCAGGACAAAAGAGCAACGATCTAGCGGCGCATCGTCGACGTCGTCGTCCTGCACTCGCTGCAGTCTATGTTTGTGTATGTGTGTGTGTGCAATGTGTAAGAGCCCGAGGTATAGGAGACTAACTCTCGGGAGAGAGAAGGAGAGAGAGAGAGAGAGAGAAGGTGTGCAACGGTAAAACCTCACTGGCTTCTTATTCGCGCTCGCGTTGTTGAGGTAGGCGAGGTCGCGTAGTCGCGCGAACGTTCTATCTGTCTATCTCTCGCCGAAGCTGCCTTACGTCAGTTGCGCTATAAGCTCTCGAGAGCCAGAGAGACATGTACGTTGCGAAAACAGAAGAATTTTATTCTTTTCCTTTTTCTTTTTTTTTCTATCTATCTCTCTCTCTCTCTCTTTCTCTCTCTTGCAGATATGTGTGTGTGTGTATACTGTCGCTCGGCGAACTCGAGAGCCTTGTCTGTCGAGATATAATTGTTTCGCATATTATGTATCGGAAAATTGCCGCGCGCGTGCTTTATTTTTTATTTTTTTTAGATGCCCATTGCTCAACCGCGAGACCGATACAGATGTTGAGATTCGACTTTTGAAATATGACGAAAACGAGACTTGTTTTTCTGTTTTTCTTTTTTCTTTTTCTTTTTATTTTCGGGCCTTGAGATTGTTTTTTTTTTTGCGAAGTTTTATAATAAAAGTGACGCGAATCACGCTTGCGAAATCGTGCCGCCCGCGCGGCAAATATGTTTGAACAACAAAAAGTCATTGTTGTATAGTGCCGCGTGGCCCTGAATGACTCTGTACAAATATTGAGAGAATAGCTGCCCCGAAAAATCACCGCTAAATTTCGCGAATGTATATATATGTAACCAACTGTACAACATAGGCTTACAACATTCGCCTGCTCGGAGATCCAGCCTTTGCGCAATCCAAATTCCCGCTCACGCACACATTGCGCGCATCCATAACGCCCGATTAAAAAAAAGAAAGAAGAAAAGTAACAGTCGATGTTGTGCAAGATCATCGGCACAACAACAAATCGGCTATTACTAACACATCAGGGCTCCCGAAAAAAGTCCGCGAAAACTCGGGTACGGGACCATCGTCGACGTCGTCGTCGTCCTATTGTCGTGGGCATACCCGAGTTACGTAACCTCCTGTGCCTGCGTACTACTACTACTGCTCTCTCTCTCTCCCTTCCACCTCGCGAGCAAGATAGAGAGAGAGAGAGAGAGAGAGAGAGAAAGGTCATTGACCGCGCGTTCACTCGACTATTTCCCCTACTTCAACCCCCTCGAGCGCCGTTCTCTCTCTCTCTCTCTCTCTCTTGCTCTCTCGCTCTCGTACGCTGCACTCGGTGTGCGTGTGTATACACTCTGTCACTCAGGGATTTTTCGGCGAGGAGGAGGAAGAAGATGTGGGGTATATACGTGCGCCAGCTAGCTGGGCTAGGCCACCCGCGGAAACGAGAATAGTTTTTTTCCTACTGAGCAGAGAAAATGTAAAACGGAATAACAAGAGGAAAAATATGCTCTCTCTCTCTCTCTCTCCTGTGGCGCTTGTACTCGTTGCCAATATTTCGCCCGCGATAATTATACATACGTCGACGCGAAACCTAGAAATATACTCTGTATACGCGAAGGAAAAATAAATCACCTCGGTGTCTTCTCTCGCGTATAATAGTCCAAAGTTGATATATAGAGATCCGAGTGTGGAGCGCGCGCGCGTTAACCTGCACATCGGGACGCGCAGATAAAAATGAATCCACCCCTCGTGTCCTAGATTTTTCGTTTTACGGGGAGGGGGAGGGGGGGGGCTCACTATATATACACGTGCAGCCTACGTGCACACAAACACGAGCTCTCTCCTCCTCAGCTCCCCCTCGCCACCCCGCGCGGAAGAAACGCGATCAATCCCTCAACACGAACAAAAAAAAGAGAGTATAAGGCAATTTTTCTCCCCCCCCCTCTCTCTCTCTCTCTCATTGGTTTTATCTCAAGGACCAAGGCATTTACCACACAACAACGAATTCCGTGGACCTTCGGAAAGAGAGAGAGAGAGAGAGGAATAGAACAGAAACACACACAACGCCACCCCTTAGTCCTCGATAAGTCACACATTCACACACGCACACGTATCATAGAGAGATAGAGAAAATCCAAAGGGAGGCTCGATGGCTCTAATCGTAAACTGGGGGCGAGGACACACACACACACGGAGAGTTAGCGCACAGCTAGCTTTCCGTCGAGCTGTCGCGCTATACGTCGGGGGGGAAATCGCGCGGGGAGGGAGAAAAAGAGAGCGAGGCGAAAGACAGAGACGGACTGCGCTGTGAGCGAGCGAGAGAGAGAGAGAGAGAGAAAGATCGAGCAGCAGCAGCAGCAGCAGCAGCAGCAGTCGTGCGCGCAGGGACTCTCACTTTCACGCGGTGAACTGCGGGTGAACGTCCGGGAATTGGGTCAGAGGGCCCCCACCTCGAACGGCTCTCTTCTGCAGGCGCGCGCGCGACTGGCGCGAGGCTGTGTGCCCGCTGTTGTATATGCCGTTCGCCTCTCCTCGGCCCCGCGTGTGTGTAAGACCGAGATCGAGCTATGCGGTTCGCTCTGTGCTAGAGAGAGAGAGAGAGAGAAAGAACAGCCGCCGCTGCCGTTGCCGCCGTCGCCACCGCCGCCACCGACACCGCCGTCGCCGCGCCAGTCCACACTCGAGCTCCGTAACAAACGGTCGCGCGGCATTTATCGCTCTCTCTCGCTTTGGCTATCTCTCTCTGTCTCTCTGTATCTGCAACAACGACAGAGAAAATTTTCTCCGGGACAGCCGTAGCATACATTACACGATCGAGGAGATGTGATCAGTGACGAGATTTTTGTCAATCAGTGCGTTCCGACACGATATCGCTATACACATAGATATATACATATATACATACATATATATATATATATTAAAAAGTCGAGATCTCGAGTATTAGGGATTATAACTTGACTTGAATTGGCCTGTGTGTGTGTGTTTGGTAAAAAGCGAATATAAAAGGGGGAGAAAAAAAGACAATAGAAGAAAAAGTATATTCCATGGGGTGCCTGTGCGAGTGTGATCTGACCTGCAGTAGCAGACCCGCGCCAAGTGGTAGCGGTGGCTCTGCCTCGTCATCCGATAGCGAGAGCGGAAATCTGACTGACGAGGGTTTCGGTGATTCTGCTTCGCAGGGCTTCTTCAGGCGCAGCATCCAGCAGAAGATACAGTACCGGCCCTGCACGAAAAATCAGCAGTGCAGTATTCTGAGAATCAACAGGAATCGCTGCCAGTACTGCCGGCTAAAGAAGTGCATCGCCGTCGGCATGAGTCGCGATGGTGAGTCTCTTTTATATTATTACATATCTTATTTAATCCCCTATTTTTTTTCTTTCCTATGGACGAGAACTTTGCTTGGACTAAAGTCGCGCTAAGTTAAAAATTAATAAACATAATTTTCACAAGAGTAGACTTTGGTTGAAAAAAAAAGAAGATTTTTCTTTACATATAAATGTCAGAGATGTAACTTTGCTCGATGAAACAATGAAAATCCTTGAAATTGCGAAAGAGAGAAAAAGTTGCGAAGAAAGAAAGCGCCAAGCAAGTATTTTCGGAAGTAGAGTAAGTCGTCCGCCGCGAGAAAATTTCAAGTAGATAAAGGACGTGCTCATGCACGGGTATTCGCGACCGCGAGAGAAACTTTTTTTTTCGGTCATACACACTCGTCGAGGTTACAACCGTCGTCGTATTGCTCAAGACATCGGACTAAGCGCCTCGTTCCTGAAAGCCGAGAAAGAGAGAGAGAGAGAAAGACAGATTCGCGGAGGTCAGAAGAGAAACACAGACCTGCTGTCTTTTTTATTCTCTCTTTTTCGTGGGCGCGCTAAGGAGAGAGCGCGCGCGCGAGGGAGAGAGAGAGAGAGAGAGAGAGAGAGAGAGAGCAAAAAAAGAACGTTTTGGAAATTTGGGTTGACGGGGCATCGACCGTTTACGCAACGCGAGCAACAGCGGCACGCACACACGCGCATACATACAAGAGTCTGCGTGTGTGTGCGTGTGTCTTTCTCCCGAGTCGAGGCGAGAGAGTGTCGCAACTCGCGGGCGAAAGTGGACAGCCGCTGTTACCTCGCGAGCTCTATACCGCGAGTTTCGAGAAAGTGTATTGCTCGGCATCGACGTTTTCGTTTCTTTTCTTTTTTGTTAGCTCTCTCGCTCTCTTCTCTCTTTTGGCTCGTGGCTTCTTTTATAATCGAGGCTGGACGAAAAGTGGCGAGACCTATAAGTCCGGGAGAAAACTCGACGGGGAGATTACGATTGTCTCCGCAAGGAGTAACGTTTACTCTCGCAACGAGAACGAGAAAAGCGGCTGTTATAGAGCAGAAGTTCGCTAATTAAAGCCCTCGGATAACGACGTTATGCAGCGCCGATAAAGTCGATCGCGCAATTGTTCCATAACAATACCGTTACGACAATCGGAGCGACAGATAAGACACGAGATAAAGAGGAATAAAAGAAACAGAAGTAGAATAAGAAAGATAGAGAAGAAGAAAAAGAAAGAAAAAAAAAGAAAAAGAAATGCAGCCGCGAATCCAAAAATAGAATCGCAGCGCTCTAATCATCGATCCTTTCGCGCTCGCAAGAGTCCAAGGCGCTCGCACCGTTCTCTCTCTCTCACTCTATCGCGCGTACGGCCGCGGGGTCAATAGTCGGTCGTTGCTCGCCTTGCAAGTGGTTCCGTCAGTGGAAAGAGTACCGCTACGCGCCGCTTGTTCGGCTATCTCTCTCTCGCGCGCGCGCACACACTTTTCACTCCCCTCCTTTCTCTCTCGCCGCTACCCCCACGCTGTTACGCTCCCACTCTCGGCCTGTCCTCTCCGCTCGAGATCACCTCCCTCCCGCGCCACACGGTCACCCCCACCAGAGTCGTTCGTAGCCAGGACCGGTGAGTGGCGCCATCGGCACCGAGAGCGGAGACCTCGTGAACTTTCCAGAGTTTCTCTCGCTCGCACTCCAAGGGGGCTGACTATTGCGCGGGACGTTCCACTACGCGCGCCTCGTCCTTTTCTACTTACGGAGATC
Organism: Megastigmus dorsalis; assembly: GCA_900490025.1. NCBI lineage: Eukaryota > Metazoa > Arthropoda > Insecta > Hymenoptera > Megastigmidae > Megastigmus > Megastigmus dorsalis. Next base: position 39,911 of record UELU01141422.1, read on the forward strand.
GAGATACTCGCCGCCGCGAGAATCGCTCGCGCTCATTCGTCCTTCGGCCACCACCTGGCGAGGTACTAGGCTATCGGGAGCCCGAACGACTCGCGTCTTTTGTGCCTGATGCTACTTAACGCACACGAGTCTCTAACGACACGTGCCAAGCTTAACTTACGTTTATGCGCGCTTTTTCGAGATGCTCACTTCTTTCAGATTAGCTTTCCGTAGCTATACGGCAGATCGAGTGATGGAACATTTTCAGAGTATCAATAATTTAGATATTCATAACTAATTTAGCTTTGCTGATTTATTTATTTTTTTCTTTTTTAAACTTTACAATCTCAAACTTTCGATTTTTCAAGTAGCTTCAGAGTAATCAGAACAATGTTCATAAACGCAAAATGGACTGTAAAGCGGGACAGGCAGTAGGGTAGCCATCCGATATGCTTCATGATTAAAGCCAATCGCGTGAACCCTAATAAAGGGCCTCAATTTGTAGTAATACCTATACGTTAGTAAGAGGGCAACAATATATCGAAGCGCAAGCTTTTACAAATGATATACATGCAGACAACATGCGCGGTATGACAGAAAAAAAAAAACAATATGGCAAGAGCAGATCGAGAGATACGTCTCACGCCCCGTACACCCCCACACGTACACGTGTACATATACACACAAAGAAGAGAGCGAGCTCGTCGACTCTCGTGTACATATATATATATAGGTCGTAACGCCAACGCACAAACACAGACACACACACACACACAGACACTGCACGCACACACGTGAGTCGTGAGAGAGCTGCTTCTCTCTCTTGCTCTCCGCGTATACCCGCGCTACGACGGCTATCGTCGAAACCAAGTTCAAGGCCAAAGGCTCGCCGGCGCAAAGGCCACAATTGCTCCGTCTATACCACTGGTTCTCTCTCTCTCTCTCTCTCTCTCCCCCTGTGTGTATGTGTGTGCGCGCTCTCTCTCTCTCTGTGTCTCGACACGTACGCTCGGTGCCATTTGTGTGCGGGGCTCGCGTGTGTGTATATAGGGAAGCCGAGCGCGCGAGGGAGACAGAGGGAGAGAGAGAAAGAGAGAGAGAAAAAGATAGAGAACGGCAGCGACGGCGGCACGCGTTCAAGTGGTGGGGGAACAGAGAGGAGAGAGAGAGAGCGCGCGCGACGCGTTGATGCGGCCGCGAGTACTGGCGGCGGTGGTGGGAGCCCAGGGAACGGGGAGGAGAGGCGGCGAGAGGGGGAGGCAACGGCGGCTGCGGCAGCGGCGGCTGTTGAACGCTACTCGCGGAACGTCACTCAGTCGGCGGTGATGCTGTCTCGCGTAAGCACGCGTCGTACCTGCGCTCTCCGAGAGCACGGGACATAGAAGTTTCAGTCAGTCGAGTAGAGCAGCGAGGCAGTTCGGTGTGTGAACCGCGTGCGCGCCACACGAGGCCCCGCTATACATCGCATTCTATCGTTCCTGATACGACACTTGTATACCACTACTGGACGCGAACTGTTCACTTTTGTGCGAAAGTGTGCACGAGTATATAGTAACGGTATTAACAGTGTGCCATCCTCACATGTGAGCAGCGGATACATTGATAACAAAAAAAAAAAAAAAATAAAAAGAATAGTGTGTCGGAGAGAGCAAGTGTTTCGATTATTATTGCGACAATAGTGCTAGAAAAGTACATCAAGATTTCTCCGAAATTCGAAAAGCAGCTCCTACCCTTAGTCATGGGGGACGAGCTGCCGATCCTCAAGGGGATACTCAACGGTGTCGTCAACTATCACAATGCACGTAGGTGTCGAATGCCGTATACCGCGCTCCACACACCACCACCACCACCACCACCACCACCGAAGTTCAACGACCTCGCAAAGCGAACGCGCGCGCGCGCCACCGTTCATTCACGTGCTTACCTACTCTCCCTCTTATACGCGTTTTACAACAAGCGTGCCATTAACTATACATTCTTTTACTATTATATACGTATATACGCGAGCTCCGTTTTTTGTTACTCGCGGTCGAAAAGTGTGACACGTGATCTCGGGGTCCGGCGATAATTGTACACTTTCTACTGGAGGAGCGCGCGGGCGGGCGACACTTTCGTTCTCGAGAAAGTTTCGAGCTCTCGGCACCACTCTCACTTTCTCTCCACTGTGCTATATAGCACTGAGTGGACGAGCGAGCGCGCAGGTCTGGAGATCGGCTTTTTCGCGCTCGGTGAGCAAACACACTCGAAACTGTGGGGAATCCGTTTTTCCGCGTCACGCGATATCGAGCATCGGTATCAGCCGGCCTCTCGTGACGGTCAACGCGTGGCATACACGCCGCAGTAAGGTCGGGCTCGAGATCGAACGCTAGTCGCACTTGCATGCACGTCGTGCGCCGGAGACCTTAGCGTTGAATCATCATCCGCCGTCATTGCTCCACATTTTCCGTTCGTTTAGCCTACTTTTTTCTCTCATCTCTCTCTCTCTCTCTCTCTCTCATTCTGTCTTTTCCATTGTCCACTCTCGAGCGTAGGAGACGTCCTTTTTACTACTTGATTTGCAATAAGCGCTAGCGATCGCGCCTTCGGTATAGCGTGCATATACATTCGTATGTAACACGAGGCTGCGATTTTTGTGTCAATAATACAATTCCGCAAGACACAGAAATGACAGCGTCGTTACTGCAGCGAAAGATCCCTTTTATCGTTTATTATACAGTAAGGAGTGTCCGAGCGATTTTAATAATGTGGAATCGTTTCTGCTTGTCTGTTTTAGCGGTACGATTCGGCCGCGTGCCCAAGCGCGAGAAGGCCAGGATTCTGGCCGCCATGCAGCAGAGCTCCCACAGCCGATCGCAAGAGAAGGCAGTGGCGGCTGAGCTCGAGGACGAGCAACGTCTACTCGCCACGGTCGTGCGTGCCCACTTGGACACGTGCGACTTCACCCGCGACAAAGTCGCACCGGTGCTCGCGAGGGCCCGCGAGACACCCAACTACACCGCCTGCCCTCCAACTCTGGTGAGTAACATTATTTATTTTCACTCTTCTTCTTCTTTTTTTTTCGTTCTTATTTATTTATTTTTTTATTTATTTTTTTATTTTTTCTTGTCGCGGATAAAGGAAGCTCGGTTGCTTGTTATCGCGATTCGCGTGCAGCCGTCTTTTGTATTTACGGAAACTGCAGCGAGCGCGTGCGGCACTGAGCGACCTCGGTGTGGTGTGCGCGCATCGCGAAATGTGCAGTCAGGAAGCAATAACATCGCGCGCTCGCGGCTGCTACTCTCGGTCTCTCTCTCTCTCTCTCTCTCTCTCTTTCTGTGTTATAATAGCCCCGGGAATGACGGCGCGCGCCCGTCAAGGTCCTCGCGTGTCAACGAGTGACGCACTGCACGCGCGTTAATACCAGCAGCCTGATGCAGTTAACTCTTTTGCAACTCGATCTCAAAGTCGATCTTTTTTTCTTTTTTCACAAACTCGTTGCGGCGTTGGAACAGATAACGGACATGCCGATACCGATAGGAATTGCACGGCTGCCTAGTTTCGCGTCCTCGGCAAATATATACATATCACGCGCGTTCCTAGATACGAAAAAACCAAAGTGGCAAAGTCGTGTTGTTAAAAGTTCATTTCAAAAAGTAAAAAAAAAAAGTATAATAGCCAGGCTAATGAGAATGTTTGATTTGCTTGGTGTTGCAGGCGTGCCCATTGAACCCGAATCCACAGCCACTGACCGGTCAGCAGGAGCTCTTGCAAGACTTCTCAAAGAGGTTCTCGCCGGCGATTCGCGGCGTAGTCGAGTTCGCCAAGCGTATACCCGGTTTTAGCCTGCTGGCCCAGGACGACCAGGTGACCCTACTCAAGGCCGGTGTATTCGAGGTACTCCTCGTACGACTTGCCTGCATGTTCGACGCCCAGACAAACAGTATGATATGCCTGAACGGCCAGGTACTCAAGCGCGAGTCCATCCACAATAGCAGCAACGCTCGCTTCCTCATGGACTCGATGTTCGACTTTGCCGAGCGCGTCAACTCCCTGAGACTGTCGGACGCCGAGCTCGGGCTATTCTGCTCCGTCGTAGTGATTGCGGCCGATCGGCCAGGACTGAGAAATACCGAACTCGTCGAGAGGATGCACAACAAGCTGAGAAACGCTCTGCAGACGGTACTCGCCCAGAATCATCCCCAGCATCCCGACATTCTGCGCGAACTACTCAAGAAGATACCCGATCTCCGTACCCTCAACACTCTGCACAGCGAGAAGCTCCTGGCCTTCAAGATGACCGAGCAGCAGCAGCAGCTCCAGGCCCAACAGGCCCAACAACAGGCCCAGCAACAGGCCCAGCAACAAGCCCAACAGCAGCAACAGCAACAATGGCCTATGGAAGAGGAACCCGTGGCCTCGTGGGGATCCGGCATCGACGTGACCCTCGACGAAGTCAAGAGTCCTCTCGGCAGCGTCTCCAGCACCGAGAGCACCTGCAGCGGCGAAGTCGCCTCCCTCACCGAGTACCATCACGTAACGGCGCCACAGGGCCACCACGCCTCCAGTGCACCACTCCTGGCGGCCACACTCGCAGGCGGACTCTGTCCCCACCGCAGAAGAGCCAATTCGGGCAGCACGAGCTCGGGTGACGACGAGCTGCACAGGGCGAGTCTGGCCAAGACGCCCCAGCCGCCCCAGTGTCCGCGTTTCCGCAAGCTCGACTCGCCGAGCGACAGCGGCATCGAGTCCGGCACCGAGAAGCCCGACAAGCCAGCCAGCAGTAGCAGCACCAGCAGCGCACCGACGAGCGTCTGCTCGAGTCCGAGGTCCGAGGACAAGGAGGTTGAAGACATGCCGGTACTGAAGCGAGTACTCCAGGCGCCGCCTCTCTACGACACCAACTCCCTCATGGACGAGGCCTACAAGCCGCACAAGAAGTTCCGCGCGCTCAGGCAGAAGGACAGCGCGGAGGCCGAACCAGCGGTGAGCGTCAGTCCTCAGCAGCAACACCACCAACACCACCACATCCAGTCCCAGCTTCACCTCCACCTGACGTCGCCGCCCGCGAGGAGTCCATCCGCCAGCCAGCAACAGTCTCAGGCTCAGCCTCAGCCTCAGGCCCAGCAGCAGCAGCCCAGTAGTCTACAGTCGGCCCTGCAGAGCCAGTGTCCTCAAACCGCCAGTCTGCTGAGCAGCACGCACTCGACCCTGGCCAAGAGCCTGATGGAGAGCCCGAGGATGACGCCCGAACAGCTCAAGCGGACCGACATGATCCACAACTACATAATGCGCGGCGAGACGAGCATATCCTCGCCCAGGTCCTCGCCCAGGTCTTCGCCCTCGACGGCCTGCTCGCCCTCGCCCGCCGAGCAGTGCGCATCCACGACGACCATCACCGCGCGCTCCTCCCCCGTCCACCACCACCAACACCAGCAGCAGCCACAGTCCGCCTCTCCGGGGCTACTGCAGTGCGCGGCCACACAGTCGACCGGCTACGCCAGCAGCCAGCAGAGGTGGTCGACGACATCCGTCATCACGACGACGACGGGCGCGAGGCAGCAGTCGCCCGCTGACTACCTGGCGGTCGGTAGCTCCTCGCCGGCATCCTCGCCGAGGTATCTCTCCGCCGCGGCGACGAGTAGCACGAGCACGAGTCCCCGGCCCTCGTCCAGCAGCGGGACCACCACCCTCCTCCTCTCGGGTTGCCCGAGCAACATGGTCGAGCTGCAGGTCGACATCGCCGACAGTCAGCAGCCCCTCAACCTCTCCAAGAAGTCACCCTCCCCGTCGCCAAGGCCCCTCGTCCAGGGCTCTGGCTGCAAGGTCCTCAAGCTCGAGGCGTAGTGAGCCGGAGGCGGCGACGCGGGCGACGCGGCTTGACAAGCGGCTTGACAAGCGGCTTGAGAAGCAGCTCAAACGACGAGACGACCAACCCACCTGTGCTGCTCGCCCAGCCTCGTCCCTAGCGATTTAGCTCGTCGTCGAGCCACCCC